>JASANE010010105.1:0-105105 GCA_030248225.1 Trileptium ribeirensis
AGGTTGTGAAATCTGAGTGTTTGATAATGTAATTTAACGAGAAGTTGAGACACAATGAGTACGTATCAACTTAAAAATGAACTGAATATCAGCAACGTTGCTTGAATAGTTGACGAAATGTGCCCGCCTATCGTGTAGTTAGGTACTTACAATGTGCATGCACTTAAAGGATGATTCGTTGTGCAAAATGTCACCAACAACATACATTATAGTCAGAGCGGTTGTGGAGATATTGCCGTTTTGTGTATCTTGAACTTCATGGGTTGATTAAAAATCCATTCTGATCCAGACATGCAGCATAAATAATAATAGCAGCAGACTGAGCAATAATTGCTCTATAAAATGAAACCAACACCAATCTCCAGCGGTCGCAGAGATAATATGGTCGTTTTCGAGTATTTGGGTGTCGCGAGCCCATTCAAAAATCCGTTTCGAGCTAATCCTGCTACAATAATATTTCCAGGTCTTTAGAGGAATTGTTCTAAAATGAGTCTAATAACACCCATACATCAAGAGCATTTACGGAGATAATTGCATTTTCGTGTATTTTGGGTCTCTTTGGCTCATTCAAGCCCCATTTTGACCCAACCGTGCACCGTTAAACAATGACGGCAGCGGTACAATATCAGCAGTTACATAGAAAGTGAATGGTTCTATACAATAAGTCTAATATAACCCAAATATATTTATTGGTTATGGAGATGTGGTCGCTTTCGTATATTTCGGGCCTCATGGGCACTTTTAAAACCAGTTTGGATCGTAATCCTGGACCCAAAAGTAATAATGTGCAAAAACCTTACGTGCAATTTTACAGAGTCTTAATTGCACTACAAAATGAATCTGATTTGGCTGAAATATCTGCAACCATTGTTAAAATACAATTAAGAATATATTTTTTCGAATCTCTATACGACCCGACTCGATCCCCTTAGGCCATCATTTACGGCCGGAAAGAGTTATAGTTCGATTTCGCGTCTAAGTGGCACAAATAGAAATTTTAAGCTTCCGAATGAGGTATCGCGCGATTCAATTAGCCCAATTGAGTTTATGCGTGTCACATCTTATTCAAAGAAACCAGGAAACAAGCATGGTCGAAAACTACTTTACTGCGCCCAGTGAGAATTCTTCGCTAAGGCCGTTTCGCGCGCTAGTCAGAATTATCGATAAATTTGTAATGTGTTTAGCTGGCATTTTGACGATATGGGCCTAAAATCTGAAAGGCGCTGAAGAGCAATGAAAACTCAACATAAAATATTTGTCGCCGCATACTAAAGCCCGCTGTTACGGCTACAAAAATCCGTAATTTGTGTCTTTTACTAGTTATTCCTAGCGAATATAAATATCGGAAGCTTTTGTTAATTATTATTACATACAAAAATTTTGCTATCTTTGCAGCCTAAAGAAGCTACAACATTAGCCCAACAATTAACTTAAACGGTTAGAAAGTATATGACCTGCTTTAAGCACAATGAAATATTATTTTTTGAGAAAAATACATTAATAGTAATTGAATATTCTTATATGACGGAAAGCATTAAACCGAATAGTCTTCGATGGTTCAATATGAAAATCAGGAATGTAAATAGTTAAAAGAAAGTGAAACGACAATAGACGAGCACTTCACAGTAGTTATCTCCACTGTGACACAATTATTGTGTGATACTGTGATACAACTACATTATTACACGTCACTCCGTAGACTTTGTGGTGACGATACAACTTTCGATACGATACAACTTTAGATTTGTAACGTAATTGAATCACCTGCTTTAAGCACACTGAAATATTGTTTTTTGACGAAAATGCATTTATTATATTAATTGAATGTGGGTCATTTCACGAAACCATGTCATTTTAGTCGGGGGGTGGGGGGCTACGTCGGCACTTTTTGGCCCATACCATCAGTCTTTTCGAAGGAAATTTAATGTCGCTGTGAGGTGTAGTAATAGCATATCCGACGGTCATAACGAGGTATGGTGGACCTCTGTACCCCAAACATAGCAGGAGCCAGATGCCTTCAACCAGGGTTGGCCAAATGAAGCCAAAAACACATGTCCCAATATAAACGTTCGCCGTATCGCTAGCACGTGATACATATGTGTGTTTTTCATTTCACTGTGATCCATTGGTATTTGCTAATTTTTCCGGAAAAACTTGGGAGTAAGCATCGACACCGAAGCTGACGTCAAGCTTCCGAAATTTTTTTTCGTGACATGTAGCCCCCCGACCAAGGTCAAATCTGGCAGCTTTCAGACGCTGGTAAATAACGTCAAAGTGCACTAGCGCCAAAAATGCTACATAACGGTAATCGTAATCAGTACAGGTGTTATTGGAAAAAAGAATATCAGCGTCTGTCCATGTGTTATTTCATTATGAGGTCGAAAGTCATAAAATGCCAAAAATGGAGTATGCAAAATGTAGCCCCCCCCCGACCTGACCAAACTTAAATTTAAAAAAGCCAAATTTAGCATACAGTCTTACAATAGGCCGGATATAAACATAGTAAAGCCCCACTAGAATCGACCCATCTATTAAAAAATTTTTAATGAAAATATATCCCCCCCGACCTGGCGTGTACCCCCCCCCCCGACCGCATGTATAATAAAAGTAATCGAAGGTCGCAAGAATCATATTAGTATATAAGTTCATCATTGCACTATGATATGGGGCCGTGCTGTTAACTGGGCAGCTAGGGAACCCTTCTGCCTGCCCGCACATATGTTACACGCATTGTCCTTGGTATCATCACTTAAATGTAAGCTAGTCATAGATCAACTGTATTTGTTTTACACCAGCTTACATCTAGAATGTATAGAAGTAGCTAAAGTTTGGCGCGTTGCATGTTGTAGGAAGCTGTAGCCCCCCAACCTGAGGTGTAGCCCCCCCCCCCGATCTGAGGTGTAGCCCCCCCGACTACCACATATCGGGGTGCCAATTTTTACAAGGCCTAAGGGTCTGCCAGAAATTTTTTGTCTGTCATCCCCCACTCATGGTTGGTTTGTGAGCATAAAATGGTATCAGTAGGTACTGTCTCCGTTGCGCTAGAAAAACTTCTGCGACAGGTTTGTTCTAAATTAGTCGATTTTTAACCCCAAGAATGGCCTAGCAGCATCAATTTTACGTCGCAAGTGCTCCAAATGGCTTGACGAGGACCATTTTGGTCCGACTTGCATAAAAACAGACCATGGTTGGCGTGTCACTCCGTCAACCTACAGAATAATGACTTATTTCGGATTAAAATTTGACCCCCAGGGTGCCCTTTCCCACCCCTGTAGCAGGTTTCAGGTAGCTCGTTTTGCATAGAGACATCGATATTCGAAAAAATTCAAGGTTTTTTTACATGGGAAGGGTCTTGACACTGTACATTCGAAAACGTTTCATTTCGGCTTCAAAAAGTGGTGTTTCAAAAGTACATGGTTGCGTGAAATGACCCATATTCTTATGACGGCAAGTATTAAAACGAACAGTCTTCGATGGTTCAATATGAAAATCAGGAATGTAAAAAGTTAAAAAGAAACTGAAACGACGATAGACGAGCACTTCACGGTAGTTATCTCCACTGTGATACAATTATTGTGTGATACTGTGATACAACTACATTATTACACGTCAAAAAATGAAAAAACCTGCTGCGCCACAAAAAATATCATCCGATTTAATAACATTCTCAAGCAAGCAAGTACCATCATAAAAATCATTCCGTGGATAAAATGCTAGTAGCATGCCGACGAGATTATATAGATGTTCATCGCACTGAACGTGACATTGTGAGTTTTTCAGCTTATCCACCAGAACAATTGATGACATTTCACATGATGTCCAAGCGAGTGAGGGTTCCCATGAGCTAGGAGTTAAACTATTGTGTTTCCTTTTCATAAAGGTGTTGCACGAGTTCAGAGTTCGGCAGATAATGTTGTTCACGCGGGCAGAGGTAAGAAAAACTATTATGTTACTTAGGTACTGAGAAAGATTTAGATGTGTTTCGTACACTTCACCAACTTAGTATACCTGAGACATTTAGCTGGTGAGATTAAGCAAAGTTGTGCTTAACTCTTGTAGATTGTTCAGATAGTTGTAATTCAGATAGTTCCATAAGTATTTCTACTTCAAAGGACGGCAATGTAAACTGTGGCAACCCACTTAAGGCCATCATACAACAGCAATAATAATAAGGCAGCCAATCACCACAGAGACGCAGTGATAAAGAATCGATCACAGGGAGAAATAGTTTACGCACAATTAAACTGCCACTAGATAATTAAACAATTAACATATATATTATAAACGAATAATCGAACAGACGCGTGCGCAAGTTACAGATATTCTGTGATCGCCTCACGCGATAATTGTAACAGAGCGAGCGAAGCGAGCGGAGTTTCCTCTGGGGGCGCTAGAACAACTTCGTGAAAATTTCATTTTCGTCTCTCGCTATAATTAATAACCCATTTTCGTACGGACGGATTTCATCATTTTTTTCTGTTCAATAGTAAAAGCGTCTACGATCTCTTGTTCCCTACGAGCAACTGTGTCCTTTAGCTGAACGCGAACAGCCCAGACCTCATCTTCCGGCTCAAAATAGCACAATACTGGTTTTTGAGGGTTCTTTACCAAATCTGCACATACGGATACCAGTTTTTCGTAGTACGTATCTCGCAACATAGGATTCGCATCGAAAACCAGTATCCTGATTAAGCACATCCAGATCTACAACTTTGCAATCTACGAAATTTTGTAGGACCACTCCGTGGGACGCTGTGTGCTCGAATACGGTTCATCGAACCTTTGCCACAAATACCGAATTTTCAGATTTCTCAGGGTTATTGCTTGTTTTGACCTTACAATGAGTGCCTATTTGGTGATCAAGCACATTGAATAAGATGTTTATGCTATCTCGAGTCCAAATTGACTATATTATACCTTTTCATGAGGTTTCAAGAATGATTTGGTAATCGTGAGTCTAACGTTCATATTTCAAGTCTTTTCAACGGGTTTAGGGTCAATGAACCCGCTTTACAGAATATAGTCTGTCTTCAGTTTGGTTAGATATTGCGTAAAGGTGATAACGAATTGTCTACATAGCAGAATAACACAATTGAGATTAACCGGAACTGCAATTTTTTCCGGAATCAGAACTGAAACCGGAACCTGGTTTAATCTATAAGGTAAAATAAAAAGAAGTATTAATGTGTTTCCTGTTGTTTGAATGTGAACGATGGGGATGTGTGGTAATTTACCCAATTAAACATGATGGTTTCCTTATTTTAAAAGTACATTGGGTAATTGGGCACGCTGTTACCCTACTAAAGTGCATCATGGAGCTATAAATGCCCAATTTCGGTAATAAAATTGCGAAATTTTGACATTATTCAATTGGTACGTTGGATGCTGTATAGAGTGAACAGATTTTTCGGGTATATATATACATAATTGGCAGTAGTTGTTTCTTACAGTATACTATGCAGGAAGACTTGGGTAATGGAATATCTAACAAATTCTGGACTAAGCAGTACCTGATTTAAAAATTATATATATACTACCGTTTGATTGACTAACGTTATCTCTCTATGCTATTTAAATTGTGTAGTAGAGATTGGGAAAAGGCTGTTGGGAAATTAAAGGACTAGCAGATGTACCAGAGTGACACACAGTCTTTTGTACAACGCTTTCAGCATAGCGACCAGTTTGAACGGAACTCCTTGGCTTCTAATGATGCTCCACATAGACTCGCGAGGCACTGAGTCAAACGCGGCAGAAAAGTCAACGAAGCACGCTGCAAACGGGCGACGATATTCGTGTCTGCGTTCTATGAGTTGCCGCAAGCAGAAAATTTGATCAGCACAGCCTCGAACAGATCTGAATCCAGCCTGCGATTCACGTGTCGATATTTCCCGGTACGGTTTTATTCTGCTTATTATCACCATCTCCAGTACTTTTAAGGCCAGATCAAGAAGGCTAATCCCACGATGGTTGCCGCAAACTGACTTATCCCCTTTCTCGTGCAAAGGGATTACAACCGCTGTCTCACAGCCTTCAGGGATATCTTCTTCATACCAACAATCTGTACAACACCTGCAGTGAAAGCTTTGAAGTGACAACGGGAGTAAGACAAGGTGCAATTGGTTCGCCCTTACTATTCAACTTCGTCATTGACTGGATTCTCAACAACGCGCTCAGTGCGCGTGATGGCGTCGATGCTGGAAACGGAGACCTGATCACTGACTTGACGTTCGCTGACGACATAGCGTTGCTTGCAGAGGATGAAGGGGGTCTGCAAGACATGCTGGACCGTGTGCAAGACGCAGCTGCGAGGGTAGGCATGGTCATCAGTGCCGCCAAAACGAAAGCCATGACATGCGCGGGTAACCAACCCCTGAATCTCAGTCTAAATGGTGCTGTTATCGAATCGGTTCGTAGCTTTAAGTACCTCGGCAGCGAGATTGATGCAACGGGTCAGGCTGTCATAGATGTTAAAACTCGCATTGCTAAAGCGGCTGCAGCGATGCGCGCTCTGAACCACCTGTGGAAAAAGAGGAACGTTTCAATAAAAACAAAGATGCGGGTGTATTTGGCAGGAGTGCGACTTGTACTACTGTATGGATGTGAAAGTTGGCCAGTGTTGAAACAGCTGGAAAGAAAGTTGGAAGTTTTCGAACACCGATCTTGGCGACGTATACTGAGAATATCATATCTAGACCGGGTTACTAATGTAGAAGTACGGCAACGGCTTGGAGTTGAAGAGCAGATTTCGCAGTATATCAAGAGGCGACGCTTAATCTGGTTCGGACATGCGTCCAGAATGGAACCTGGCCGGTTACCGCATCGGCTTTTATTTGCCAACGTCAACCCGAACTGGAAGAGACCCAGTGGCGGTGTCAGAAAGACCTGGATTCGAAAAGTGTCGCAGGACCTCGATATTCCTGCAATTAAACAGTCATTCAGAGGAAATGCGAGAACATGGAGAAAGAAGTGGCTCAACCATTGCCAACAGGTAGCCCAGGACCGAGAAGCGTTCAAAAAGCTCATTAACTCAGCTATGGTCAACCTATGAACAGAAATGTTTGATGGTTCAACAAGTACAAAAGTACAAGTATGTACTAGAGTGAATGCAAAGACAGAACATATTTTATTTATATGTTAAACAAATAGCATCAAGAATATTGCTGCGTTTACGGCTTAGTTTGTTATCAAATTTTGACAGAGAGATGGAAAAATTATATTACAAATTTCACTATGCAGATATCAAAAAGTGGTGAAACCGAAACTTCGAGTCAGGCAAAAAGTAGCCGGAACCGGAACCAGTAACCAGAGCCTGAGTTTTGCCACAACCGGAATTCCGGTACTCCTGGCTATATATAGGATTTTAGGTAGGCGGAATACGATGGTTTTGGTTATTTAGAGACCGACACAAATATTTGATGCGTTGTCAGTTGTTTTCGACGAGGTTTTAGGATTTTCAATTTTTAGGATTCAGGGTTCAAGAGGTTGTGGTATATGTATCAAACACAAACCTGTTAGAGGTGATTACACAAAATAACTTAAAAATGAAACCACGCTCGCGCCGTTTCACCCCCGTTTCCGAGTTACTAGTAATATTAGCGGTCTAGAATATATACTAGCAGATTAAATTCCTGCCATACGCTGTAACATTGGGATATAAAATGTGTAATGATGTGGACTTAATGCCCCGCGAAATAATTTATACTGGCGATTATAATAGAAATAAAATTTATAGAATATGAAAACTGGGCCACCTAGGAAACTATAAAGAAACCTGTATTAAAGGGACACTGTGTATCGAGGAAAGTTCTGGTGGTACGTAGTTTAGCCAGAGGCTGAGCCGTCAATCTAACTGCTCAGATGTAAAACCAAATGATCGTCCCAAGCTGGAAAGCTCCGGGGTAATTAGGAATAAAATATTTATGGAAATGGTCCATGTCAAATTTTGTTCAGAAATAGGGTTATATGTTTATCCCAGGTCATTGCCAAAACAACGAAGAAAATGTCCATAGATCAGTACCAAATATTATCGAGTTTATAAGGAAAGTTTCGATTTTGGAAGAACAATAAAGTGAATTTAAATACAAATAAAATGCTGCAAACTTACTAAAAAGCCTTACTGCAAACGCAACGGTCCCGCATTGCATCTACCACAACGTTAACAATAAAATTCAGCACTTACAAAATCCGTAGAAAGTATATGACGAAAAAAGTTACAAAAATTAGAATTTTTATAATCCTAGAATGCTTTAAAACTTTAGTTTGATTTCTGGACTGATTTTTTTTCAAAAATTCGCGAAGCCGAGATGTGTTATTTTTAAGAGACATAATCATAATTGCTGCGACCATGAATAATCTCTACGCTACAACGACCACGAGTTGGCAAACTGTGCGCGCCGTTATTTCAAGTCGTATAAAAGCACATAAAGAAAATAGTTTGCTTATGAACATTTCGGTTGCTATATTGTTTATGCATGTGATTACGAATTGATTAATTTGAATTTACAGAGTTGAAAGTGTGTATAAGAAACCACTTATTGTAAATACAAAATTAAGAACATGAAATTAAACCAAGACTGACTGAATATCCGTAACCAAAGCAAGGGCATTTCTACAATTATTATTAAAGAATTTAACTTTGTTAACAATTTCTCTGGCTGTGTTAGGCATAAATCATCACTGCGTTGATTCATTTTTCTATATTTATTTATGACGGATTTTCGCTTAGACGAAAATAACCGAAATATAACGAAACATCGTTCGATTTGTCAGCACTTAATTCGGATTGGAACAGTACATCTTGCTAAAATATCGTACCTTTCTGAATACTTCCAAATTATCATCCTATTTAATATTCTAATTTCGTACTCGGACAGGCTATTTTAATAAGAAGACGACATGTTGGAAAGACGTGAATAAAAGCATCAAGACAATGCAATCACATAGACTAGAATGCTTACCCATACGTGGCTTCAGGTACTGTTCGATTTTAGCCATAATTTCTTGAACGTGAATGGAAAACGGGTGACGCGAATGTGTTGGGTTCACACGAATTAGTTCTAAAAATGACACATACAGTTGTATAGAACAGTATCACGGTATTCGAAAGAAGACAACAGCGCATTGTGATTCTCATAACAAAGCCAAATGACAGATGTTCATACTACTTAAATAAACTATATAGTATATTTAAGTTTATTGTTATATATACAGCATACTATATATTTTAGTAAAACTATTTACATGACATAAACAACATCCATTTCTGAATTGAATTCCAGGGTAAAGATTTCCTGTTTAAGGCCATGTATTCGGCGTTATAAACATTTTGTACACAAGTTAAGCCAATTTAAGTAACATTCCTTTTTTTTACAAAAAATTAACCCGGCCGTTGTAACATAGCATCCAGTTTGCACTGAGGTTTGTGGTATAATGATACTAACCTATCCAAGTAAAAAAAACTGTGTTTGAACAAATAGATTCACTGAAACATGAAACGAAAAACCTGACCTGACGAAACAACTACTTTCTGATAACTTGATGATCCTTGGCACATTAAAAAAGCCACATTCGTATGACAGAATCAATGTGCTACTACGAGGCAACACATTGAGACCAAAATTAATTCCAAAGAACATTTTTATGTATCTGAGCAAAAGAAGCTTTGATTCGTCAATAAAATTTATTCATGTTTAAAACGGAAATAGCGCATTTTAATTATTCGTTACCGACGTTAAATAATAAAATTGAAGATGTCTCCGTGATAGTTCACAAATAAATACAAAATTTCACACGACATAAATTTTTTGTCTAACAGCAGTTTACCAAGTCCATTGAAGTGTGTTTCAGAGGCAGCTTTTGACTTTTACATCATGCTTGGAAACATGTTATCTTTACGCGTATTTAGAATTACATAGCAACCTTGAGTACCAAATTTGATTTGGAAAATATTTCGCGATAACTTTCGTTACTATTTGGTTACGCAGACAAAATACACTCACGGACAGAATTCACTGCACATGCACGCGCGCAGCAATATGCAAATAGAGCGTTTAAACGCAAACGCATGCAATCGTGTTTAGCCGCATGTGCGATCATACGTGCGCGTTCGTTTCCTGTGCAATTAATAACGTCTGTGACTGTATTTTCTTTGACAGAAATTCACCAACTGATGCGGTGTATTGAAGGTATGGAAGGCTGGTGGATGGTGAAGCGCCTTCTGTGCTAACGAGAAGCCGTCATGTACATCACATGTGGATATTAAATCATACACAGTGTGTAATAACAGTTGCCGTTTGCACAAGATACATAGCGTCGCATGTACTGTATTAGAACATCGCTTTGCAACGTTTTGTGGGCTATAAAGATTTCATCTTAGAAACTACGATTTATAATTTCTGACTTTACACTATCGCAGCAACATTACTAACACTTTGACTTCGGTAGACCGAAAGTGAATTTATGCTCTGGTCGGAACAACTGTTGCGCTCTGTACCGGTCTGCCATTCCTGACCGACAGATTTCAGAGCTGATCCGGTACGGTCTATCGTGGCCGTCACTACAACTCTAATTAAATAATTGGTTTACGTTCTTAGCGCTTATAATCCACGACTCCTCCTTAAATGGCGGTAGTGAGTTAAATTTAGCTCAATTGAATTAAATACGTAAATCGCGAAACGAAGCGAAACGTACCCAGCATGTCTACTGCACCGCAAACGTGAAGTTGTTGTCAAAATGTAAACTGTTATTATTTTTGCCATTTATGCAGACACACCCATTACTAACTTTGACACACGCTAAAATCGTTGCAACCGAACATGGATATCTATTCACTCAATGTCCGTAAATCGTAAAATTAAAATCGGTCCAAAATGCTGAAAAAACGCGCAAGGTCATGTTGAACACGAGAATAGTTCGCCACTCTTAATGTTAAAATAAAAATTAGTTTTGTAATTTCATCCATACAGCAGCTAACAAAATATTTGTTTGGTTTACATGATTTCGGTTTAAGCAAATAATAAGACCAAAAACTAAAAAAATAGATTTTCGGATGAACCTCAACCTATCAAAAAACGACGAAGTTCCGCACCGACACTAGCTAAGAAATCAGGACGCGTGGACTGGCACTAAATTTAACACCATCAGACAATATCGCTGGCAAATTAGTTCTTGACGGAAAAAAGAGAAAAAGCGAAATGTGATTACTAATTTCTGAAATTGACGGTTTTCCGGTAACTCGGGAAAAGATGAGCGAACCCATCGTAATAGACCATTGATTCGACTCCTTTCCTCTACCTATCGACTGATACAAAAATCACCCATGTAATTCTACTTACTGGGTCCAAAAACTTATTTCTCAACCTTTCTTTAGAGCCACAGCACTATGTACAATGTCTTCGTTGAGCCGGGTGTTCGTGGATTCTCTCCGACAAGTCCCAGCAAGACCGCTAAAAACGTTTACAAAATCCAACAAACAAGATTGCATTCAAAAATGTATTTTACGATGATATGTCCGTAACGAATATGCATAGTGCAATTCTATTCAACTATTCGTGAAAACAAAGCAAATATTAATTATACATAACGGAATTATTAGAAATAATTATATAACATACTAGATCTAGGTTTGACATTTTATGAACAGCATTGACGCTAATATAACTAGTATCTCGTATGCGAGGAAGAAACAGTCCGGGCGTGGTTTCATTTATAAATCGCCATTTCGTGTAATCACATAACAAGTTGTGTTTCTGTATATACCATCCTAAATTCTGGTTGAAAAACCTCAAACCTTGTGGACCCTAAACGAAAATGCATGAACTATAAGTGCTTGTCTCTAGATAACAATACCAAAGTATACGGTGTACAGTCAGTCAGTAAGTCCGCGTCTGGACGAAACAGCGTCTGTACACGTTTAGACGTAGACGAAATTCCGTCTGTCTGCGTACGTACGACATTCCGTTCGTCGGTGTCTGAGTCCGTATGCGACTGCAGTTACACTTGTCCGTGACTGTGCTATGTATAGATCGATCATTCTTAGTACCCTGAATGCAATACATAACCAAACTACTGTAGACATATATTCTGAAAATCTGTTCATTGACCCTAAGCACATCGCAAACGTCTAAAAAGACACAAATCACTCGCGCTGGCTTCTATATCACCAAACCATCGTATTCCGCCTACCGAAAAACCTATAATTATATTATATACAATTCTTGATACACTGCACACAATACACAACCAAATTACAGAATACACTCTATATTCTGGGAATCTAGGTAACTGCCGCTAAACCATCTGAATAGTTAAAAACAACATGAAAGATATTCCAGAAGACCAAATCATTGCATACAGCGTTCAGGAAAACCGATATGCACCATTTCTGATGCCATGCACGCAACACATAAGCAAACAAATGAAAACATACTGCATTTTAAAACTCGGATTTGTGGACCGTAAAACTTCGAAGCCCCATAGAAAGGTGGGTGATTTCACGAAACCATGTCATTTTGGTCGGGGGGCTACATCGTTACTTTTTGGCCCATACCACCAGTCTTTTAAAAGAAAATTTAATGTCGCTGCGAGGTATAGTAACAGGCGTTTCGACGGTCACAATGAGGTATGGTGGACCTCTGTGTCCATAACATATCATGATCCAGAGGTCCACAAACCAGATTGGCCAAATGAAACCAAAAACACATGCCCTATTATAAACGTGAGCCATATCACTATCACGCGATACATATGTGTGTTTTTCATTTTCCTGTTATCCTTTGGTATTTGCTAATTTTTCCGCAAAAACTTGGAAGTAAGTATCGACACTGAAGCTGACGTCAAGCTTCCGAAAAAATTTTTCGTGACATGTAGCCCCCACCTAGGTTAAATCTGGCAGCTTACATACGCTGGTAAATAGCATCAAAATGCACTAGCGCCAAAAATGCTACATAACGATAATCGTAATCAGTACAGGTTTTATTGAAAAAAAGAATGTCAGAGTCTGTCCATGTGTTGTTTGATTATGAGGTCCAAGTGCAAAAATGGTGTGTGCAAAATGTAGCGTCACCCCTCCCGACCTTACGAAAATTAAGGTTAAAAATCCAAATCTAGCATACAGTCTTACAATAGGCCAAATGGAAACATAGTAACGCCCCACTAGAATCGACCTATGCATTAAAAATTTTAATTAGAATGTAGCCCTCCCCGACCTGACGTGTTGCCCCCCCCCCGACGTATAGTAAACGAAGCCGAAGGCCGCAACAACCATATTAGTATATGTTTATCATCAGTGAACCATGATATGAGGCCGTGCTGTTAACAGGGCAGCTAGATAACGCTTCTGCCTGCCCGCACAGCTATTGCGCGCACTGTCCTTGGTATCATCACCTATATGTTTGCTAATCATAGATCAATTGTGTTAGTTTTACACCAGCAGCGTGTTAAACCAAATCTAGAATCTTTAGATGTAGCTAAAGTTTCACGCGTTGTAGGAAGGCGTAACCCCCCCCCCCCCCGACCCCGACCTGAGGTGTAGCCCACCCCCCCAACCTGAGGTGTAGCCCCACCCCGACCTCAGGTGTAGCCCCCGCCCGAGTTAACCTTTCGGGGTGCCAATTTCTTACAAGGCCTTAGAATCTGCCTGATATTTTTTGTCGGACATCCCCCACTCATGGTTGGTTTGTGTGAATAAAATGGTATCTGTAGGTACTGTCTCCGTTGAGTTAGAAAAACTTCTGCGACAGGCTAGTTCTAAATTAGTCGATTTTTAAACACAAAAGGGCCCTAGCTGCACCAATTTTAGGTCGACGACGACCATTTTGGCCCGACTTGCATACAAATAGGCCATGGTTCACGCGTCAAGCTACACAATAATGACATATTTCGGATTAAAATCTGACCCCCAGGGGATCCTTTGCGTAGCACATTTTGCATAAAGACATTGATATTCGAAAAATTCAGGGTTTTTACGTCGGAAGAGGCCTAGACACTGTACATTAAATACGTTTCATTTTGACTTCAAAAAAGGGTGTTTCAAAAGAACATGGTTTCGTGAAATGACCCAGGTACAGACGTACTCAAAAATAAAAGCAATTTTTTTCGAAAATCGTTTGCAAAAAATTCGTGATTAGTTCGCGAACATTTCGTGAAAAAGTAATAGCTGTTCAACTGCTATAAGCGAATTTTTCGCCACCTTATTTCTAAGCGTGACTGTGCAATTGTGCATTATGACCAAGTTAGACTTTGTATAACAAAAACTCTCGCAACATAATAAAACGCAATAATACCGAAATTTGAAAAACCTATATTTCTGGCAAAGGATCGACGAACCATATTCGGGCTCACAGTGACCCAGGAAATGGCCCCAATAAAAAAGTGTTGTTCAACAAAGTCGTAGATCTCGATGACCAGAGTCTGGTTCCTTTTATCGATGCGAATTTTGTATCGCGAAACACTGGCAACCTTATGACCAGATTTCTTAAAGAATCCTTAAAACCTGTTTCTTGCCATTTTGACACTGAAGATGGGGTCAGAGGTGTTTACGTTCAAATAAAGGGCGCACCGCCAGCACATTTGCAATCCAGCTGAAGTTGAGTTATGAATGACAGCTGCAGACAAAATAAGACATTTCAAGATTTCCCCCTGTCACCGTCAGTGGAAACTCCGCTCGCTTCACTCGTTCCGTTTCAATTACCATCACGTGGCACATTGACATGCTGCTCGAGCTCGTCGCAGTTTTCGCGAACCGTTTCCAAATATTCACAATCCATCCGGGAACACATATTGAGGATGGCTTCACGCGCCGCGGCATCCCCTGATGCCTTGTCTACACCCAACGACGCAGTAATACCAATAATCTAATATAAACAATAATAAAATAATTAGATTATGCGAAAGAAAAATTTCTGGTAGACAGCAAAATCGTTATTAACAGCAAACCTTAACTTTGGAAAAGATGTTAAACAGTTAGCACAATGCGTAGAATGCCGCAGCCAACGAATAAAAGAATTCTTGACCATGTGGATAATATATGCACAGCATTTTAGCGAAGCAAGTGTAACAGATATACTCTGGATCGTTAAAAGTTACAGTAATTCTTACTACAGTATAATGGGAAACATTAATGAAAGCCCAGGTTAAGGCTGTTATGCAGTCTCGCTCAGAAATAAAAGCAAATCTTTCGCGAACAGTTCGGGAATAACTCGCGAATAGTAAATTAACAGCTGTTAATTTTCCGCGAACGATCCGCGAATTTCTCATGAACAGTTCGCGAAAAGTTTACTTCTATTTCTGAGCGTGACTGTAGCAATTAAAACAGAATTGCAATAATTTTAGACTAAATTTAGGATTCTCAATCCCACAGGGATAAGTATGTGTGTCTGACTAAGTATAAATTTGCGCTGGGTAGCTATGGATAATCGTGCGTTTGCTATTACGTATAATTATGTTGTTACGTATTAATGTGTTGCAATAATTGCACCGAATTGTATGGATTATGAGCAAATACTTTTTCCCATTCCTACTCCCACCCCATACTTTTTAAATTTGAGCGATTGGCCCAAAGTCGGCTGCTGTGTGGTCTGATGTTTCGGCATCAATATGGTCTTTAAGTTCCTAAAACTGTATTTATAAGTCTAACGAGTTAGATCATTATCATATTACGATACGTTCCAACTGGAATCTTATTTTGGAGCATTAGGCGCCCCAAAAAAATCCAACGGTGACCGACGAAAAAGATTTTTTAGGTTTTGAATTAAACCATCATTATTTTTATTATTCCAAGATGAAATTGTTAAAATTACTCCGGTCAAAATTTACTTATTTAAAAATTTCCCCTTATGTCTACCCCTGATTACTTCTCGCAACTTAGCGAGAAAGAAAATTTTCTATACATAAGTGTAAAATTTCGGACTTGCTAAAATTATTATTGAATAAATTAGCCTTAGTTTTAAATAAAACCGTGTTACTCGAACCACCAATTTGCAAGATATCCGTCATTTAGCTTATCAGTACTATCTGTATATATTATAATTTAAAATATTTAATTCCGACTTTTGCTTAATGGTAACAACCATCGGCACTTTTTAAAATGCGATGCAGCGAAGTAACTGCCGTGCCATTAGGAACGCAATCCTAGGACCTAGGCTAAATTCGGTAATAACCTGTGGAAGTTCAGGTTATGTTCGGTCGTAAAAGTCGATAGTTTAACCCTGTTCATTTGGGACAGAAAGAAAGACTCAAGACTGACTTCCTAAGGATTCTTGCAAAAAATTGTATAAACCCGCGCTTATGACCAAGAATTTAGTAAATGGTTCCACCAAACCAAATTTAGGCTATACAGCATTTACTGACCTTAAACTACCGAAATATTGTCATATTAGTATTGTTCGAATAATTTCACGATCAAGCTCCCAGCACCTTCGTAAAATTGTACAAAAATAAAACCCAATTCTTAGATAAAAGTAAATATTAACTTCTTCACGTTTGAAAAGCTTTCCTCTCGGATTCGACTTTAACAGTTTCTTGTAGGAACAACATAGACCAGAAAATCCAGCTTTATTATTTATGTAGGATTTAGGGTCCTATTTAGGGTCTAATTATTGTAAGTTAGAGAACAATTATTGTCGTCTTATGTCATTCGAACGAATAGCGCTGCTCAGGAGTCGTACCATGTTATTCTGCTGTAGTACCATTACTTGTTGTATGATATCGCAATTGTTACTTGTTGTATATTATCAATATGTACTTTGTATCCGTATATTTTGTCACTATAGATAACCACTTGTAGAGTAGGATAAGTAGTCGAATCGCGCCCCGACATTGCGTCTCTTCCCTGAAGAATACCTGGACCCCTATCATTTTCTATTTATTAACAACCTTCAGCTGTGGCGTACTGCAACTTGTTGGACCGGCTATCACCAATATCCCATACTTTTTAAATTAGAACGACTGGTTCAAAGTCAGCTGTTGCGATGTCTGATTTTTCGGTAATGTTTCGTGCATTACGGATGTGCAGGCTGTGCTAGCTGTCTTCGTTTTGATTTTATCATATTCCCGTTTGTGCTTCAACTGGATATGATTAAGGAGATTGGATTTACAATAAGTGGGCTTTTGCCACCACGCGAAACTTCAGCACGAGTATGGCACAGTTGACAAACCGCTTTGGTCTCATCACTAGCGATCACTAGCGACCTCGAAGTCCTCCCAGACTAAGTTTTTAGACGCTGCCATTATATATACAGTTGATTAGTCAGCCACATTTATTTTTATGGCTTTATTAGCAAACATATAACGTATACCTTCGTCTAAAATAGCATGTGTAACAGATCCATGCTGGATCGTTACGAGATACGTTAATCCTGGCCACAGCCTAATGGCCAACATTTACGAATGTGACTACGTATATTCTCTCCCAAATCGAGACCCAGTAACGATGTTTGCAGTTATCCGAAGTCATCTGCTCGCCCTCGTGTGTACATAAGCCCTCAATATATATAGTCGGAACAAGTCAGGAATTACTAGGCCCAGTGATCTCGCTATATGACTATGTATTTTCGACACGTCGGTCTGCACCGCCGACGTTTCCATGATCAAATTGGGTATTTTAACTATTTCAGGAATGGGTAACTGTCGTATTGTCATTACTGATGTTTGTCGTATTATCTACCGTTTGTATCGCCATAACGGCCCTCATTGACACATTTGATTTGAATATTATTGTTACTTTGTTGTACCATATTGTTTTGCCATAAAGGCACCCATTGACATGATTACTATGTATCGTTGTAACATGCATTATCAATTATTGTGAACCTACTAGTACAATTATCCTCGTATATATGTTTGAATTGGAAATTTGATTGCATTGATCATGTATATCCTATTTGCTGCATCGTATATTGATTTAGTTTTGTTAATTAAGACCGTAAAAGCGCCTGCCCGTATATAATTTCGTTGTAATCTTATGCCGTTTGTATGATTATCGCTGTACTTTGTTGTACCCTTGATATTCATGATTGGTCCGCAAATGTATATGCCCGCAAATGATTTAAGTTTACATTAGATTGATTTTTAGAGAGGAATTAATAATTTTACGCAGAGGAAACCAGTGTTTTTATAGGTAGGAACGTTCGGGTCAGGCGAGCTCTTGCCATACTTGCCCCGCGAATAAATAAGACGGTATGACTCCCAGTATGCCCCGATATGTATAGGAAAAGCCCTACCCCATGTGGTAGGACCGCCAATTCACCGCGATTTATTGATGGAAAAGCTTGGCTGCGACGGCAAATCCGTCACAACCATCTTCACGAAAGAGGACCACAAAAATTTGGCTGTTTGCCCTATAAAGAACAGCAAATGAGCAAATTTCCTGAAAATATTAGTAAGAAAAATGAAATATCAATTTACCAGTGTTCAATATTAGAAAGTACACTGGTAAACTGCAGTAACTAAAATTTTATCAGCTACCAGTGTTCATTTTCGCTGGCTAAGTTAGCTGATAACCCTGGAAACGAGGCTTTTATCTGAGCCGGAACGACTCGCTGTGCCCCTTCTAGGCAACCTTCCCCATGAAAATCGCAGAAATCAGGCCCCGACAGGCATGTAATCCATCATTAGATTCCCCTTGTCAAACCCGACACACTATACCAGTCGTACGGGAACTACATTTTTTGAGCGGACCGACGGCATTAATAATATAAACGTACTCAATGTCTTGGGAATATATTATTACCTAGACAACAATGAGTAAATTAAAGAATAGTTTTTATTCTGTACCGTACCATCCCATACCGAAGAATTCTGAACGTGTAGGCTTGGAAACGCATAATTAAAAATGTAAGAGTTGCTACTCGCCATACCTGAAAACCCCAGGGTATATGCCGTTAAAACGACTGTACGACCAATAATTAAGCTGTTATGAGCTTAATTAGGGTGTTAATTAGCTAATTAGCTTAATTAATGATAAAACTGGCAAGTTGCCAAACTTCTAAAATATAAGGTGCACATCCTCACATGATAAGCTTTCAAACAAAAAAAAAGTTTTTTGAAATAGGTTCAGTGGTTCTTGAGATGCATGAAAGACTAATGGACAAACGGACATCGACTTTTTTGCTCCCAGACAGAAAATAAAAACGCTTCGCTCGGTCTCCTCGCTTCGCTAGGCGACCTCGCTCCGCTCAATAACCGTCGCCCCACAAAACGGTAACCCGAACCCGCGGAAGCGGCATGAATCACTCTAATCTTTTATAAAATTATCGATGGGCTCCCCCGAGAGCCCACCTTCCTCATTTGTTGTCCAAAAATGGACCTGTTACATATCAAAATAGTCGGCCGGACACACTCAGTCCGAATCCGAGACCCGCCTGGCACTTTGGCCATCACTGAGGGAATGGAACCCTCTTTGCACATCCTTTTCCCTTCTTTGTTTACACAAGCCGAGTCTTTTCTTCTAACCCGATCCCAAATATATAAGTATATATATGTTAATGTATAAATTTATATAAAATGAATACAAAATTTTATTTTAAGCTGAAAGTTTTATATGGAATTAATATGGGGTTTAAATGTATTTTACATCGCTGGATGTGGATTCTCAGCGTTTGTCTTTATCAATACCTATCAACAACGGCTTAAAGTGTATTGATATATTTATTAAGCAAATAACCTGGGATTTATAAAATTTATATAAACTTTATTTATATAAAGTTCAGGGCTTGGTGAAGAGGTTTCTGTCGGTAAACTTTGATGTAAAAATAGAATAAGTTTATACAAGTATTAATATAACTTTAGTATAGATACTGAGTTGTAGCTTGGACCAATGAATAGTAAGCCGCTAAACAAACAAACGCTCCAGGTACCCTTTTATATAAACTTCATATAAAGTTTAGGGATTGATGCAGAAGTTTTGTGAAACTTCTTATCAGTAAACCAGCAAGTTTAATTTTATACTAAACTTGGAGTTTTATATTAAAGGACGGTCGTAGCATCCACGTCCTTAAGTCAATATTATTGTCATATTAAGCTAAATTTAGCTTAATATTAGAAGATACACACACGCTCAGGTAAACACAATATTAATATAAATTTTATATAAATTTGAAAATTTGAAATTTTAAATTATAAAGTAATATACAAGCCGTATTAATGATAGGCTTTTCGTTTACTTGTAGAGTAACGGTCGCATCTGGGACCGAAATAAAGCAACACACGCGCTATGGATTCCACAGGGAATCCATCTTGTTATATTTATTGATCAAACAGTCAGTTTGTATAAAGTTTCTTGGAAGTTTCTAGAAACTTAGTTTAAATTTATGGAAGTTTTATATAAAGTTGATATAAACAGAGTGATAAATCAATTTCATTGTGCAAGATTTCGTATAAAATCGGTCCGAAATTTATCGAAAATCGGATCGATAAGAAAGTTTACTTTTGGGCTTAGAAATTGGGGTCAAATCGCTTGACCAGTGCTAAGCACTTTTATTAAAATTTTAATGATCTCGTAAATCAAATTTATTGCCGAATTTCTAAGTATTTAAGCAGAGTCACTTGAGCTTTCAAGTGTTCAGTATGACTTCGGCAGCACAGAGTACGACCGGTTTGTAGACCGGTTGTGTAGTTCTTCAGTTTGCTTATAGTTTTACTTCGTAGATTACTTCTCTCTTTTGGCTTCTTTACTATTTGGTTTTGCGAATGGATGGAAGAGCGATGGACGTCGAAGGATCAACTCCGAGTATGTAAGTGTGGACAAGGAGGCTTAGTTGAATTTACTGAGTAGCATTACATATAGGAGAATCGTGCAGGTAGAACTGAGGAGTTTGTGTCCACTAGTCATAAGGCTAAGCCTCTAAGGACTCCCTGTCCATAGTTTTGTTTTACATGATAGCCTAGCCCGTCCTAGCGAGTCCCGCAGACCTTCAGTCGTAGTCAGCATATCACTTCATTCAACTAGAAAGTCGAAGTCGTGCTGAACATTTCTCGGTCAATGAGTTAAGGCATAAAATGACGCGACACTCGTGTATAAACTTGTTTTACATGATTCCCTGAGTCGAGTTAGGAGCTGAACAAAATCCCTTGAGCCGACCGAGGTTAAATAAAATCTTTTGTTGTTGGACATATGGAAGGAAGATCGTACCATCCTTGGCCTTATTTGATGAATTTAAATTCAGTATCATTAAGAAAATTTACTATTTAGGAGGATATACGTTGCAAAATCGTGATCAGTATAATTAATAGTTAAGCGTCATGAACAAAATTTACCTGACATACGGCAACCTGGCAGAAATTTTGTTGTAATGTTAGCAGTAACCTACACTTCTAAGATCGACCGAATTTACTAATTTGCCCCTATAGATAACTGGCTTTGAGCGGAATTCACCATAACTCTAAAACTGTTCCAGGAAGCTGACTGAAATTTTACCCGGACCTCCGTAAGGATTTCAGCTGTTGATTTGATTCATAAAATCCTTGAAGGGGCTTGCCCCCACCGAAAACGTAGATTTGAAATATTTTGAGATTCTCTCCAGAAATTTTGTTGGAACTTTCGTAGGAATGCCCGCTACCGAATACAACTTTGAAACTCAACGATATCGAGTCGGAATCACAAACCCGACGACCCAACAGAGGTTCGCCCCTACCTAAAACGTCAATTGTTTATAACTCGAAATTTCTTCCGATAATTCTGACGATTTTTACTCTAGAAATAGAGGCCCGTTAGGCCTTCCATTTGTGCTATTAAGCCCGGTAAAGCCGTAGCCCGTTCAAAGTTTACGCCCGAGCAGCACAATAGCCGCTCAGGTTTTGTACGAATTCCGTAGGTTCTCTTTTTCCGTACTTATTTTGATAAGTAAGTTTTGGTCTAGCTTTTGCACGCATTTTCATCAGCACAAGAGAAATATCAAACTTCCTAGCGTTGCTATTACTCGTGGCAACTGCAACATTTTATGTACAAACTTAGCGATGTCGCTAGACGCGATATCGGGTTTATCGGGCCTCGGATAGATGGACCATTTTTGTGAGGATCACTGGCCCGATCCTAATAAATCGATAGATTAGATCGAACCCAGAATCTGTACTAAGTTTCACAGAGAAAGGCTGGCAAGTTATTGAGAAATTCAAATTTAGAGGTTAACCCTAGCCCCGTGATCAATTAGACTACGTATCCCGGCCGAGACCGAGAATCAGAGCGGACGGAGAGCACCAATGAGGATAAACTTAATAGGTAAACTTGTTACAGTTGTACTAACATCCGGATCCATCGTTTTACGGACCCGTTTCGTCTATTAGAAACGATAACTAAATTTTAGCAGTCGAATAGAACCCTTCTCGAGAGCCGTTTTGAGCTCAAGTTTGAAATAGCAAAAGTTTCTATAGTTTTAGGATAGTACCGATGGCTACGAGGCATCGCTACTCATAGGTTCATTCACAAATAACTTCATATAGCCAAATACAATTTAACCCCTGCCCCTAGACCCTGAAGTTGGCATAAAATTCGCACGATCATCAGTTATCACCGCCCAATTTATACAGATCAATTAGCCACATAGGGTTTGCTTGTTGAGTCATAAATTAGGGACGCGTCTAAGCTCGTCCCTCGTCCCTTGCTAATACCGCCGAGTCGTAGCGACGAAGAGCGAATTACCAAGATAGCCTAAATACCTCTCTTTTAAGATACGAAGTCAGACATACGAATAACTAAGAAATCAGTTACATAAACGATGCACCGCAATTCCAGTGAGCTCACAGAAATTGGGAACAGTCCCAGAGCAGTCCATTCCTTCGGCTGTAGCCCACCCGCAAGCCTAACCGAGCATTTTTCATTTCCAAGTATATTCTAAGTAAGCATCAAATTATTGGGATCAAGAAATTAAGCTTACGCGATTTACCCAAGCTATTGTAACCCCTCCTCAATGAGCAGTTAATTATTGCTATTCTTTGACCACGCTTAATACTAAAACTTGTATATAATTGTATGCTTGTGACTCTTTCGACTCGTACCCAAACCAGTCAAATCGCTCACAAATACCAAGTTACGTTAGGAGATCGCTTTAAGCATGATAAATTGGCGACTGAGGCGACGCCCTCAAACCACCTGTAAGTATAGGAAGAGCCCGTTTAGAGCCCTTCAATGGACTAGATAAATATAGGCTGTAAGCTAATTAAATACCCCATCACAAACGCACATTAGGCCCTGGACTGCCTGAGCCTGGTATTGAGGATTACTTTTCTTAACCATTAGAGGTTTAACCATATCTTTTTCGTAGGGATTTAGAGTATCGTTCCGCTGAACTGAGTGCGAGCGAAGGCCCTTCGTGAACCTCGACTTAGACTCAAAATTGCCCATTTAGCACTTTTCCCTGGATCCACCACCTTCTCAAAATGTTCAATTTTGGCCGCCAAAGTAAAATATCAAACTTCCTAGTGTTGGTAAAGTACAATTAATGTACACAACACATCGTAAATTTTAGTAGTAATTTTAGTGCAAATTTGCGGTAGCAAAACTCTGAAAAGTTAGAAAATTCGGTTCCAGCCTCTTTCTACCGGGACCTCTAGACAGTTTAGAAGAAATCACACCCCGCCCATTACGAACCTATTCTGGATCATGGTGTTGCACAAGAAAAATCCGCTTTATCGCAAATGAGCATAAATTTAGGCTCAAACGTCGCATCTTTATCGCCGTATTTGAAGGAAAATATCGGGCAGGAATCTGAAACTAGCATCAGTCTGTCACGCATTGAATTTACGAAGATTCTTTTAGGTACCGAGTGGTTATCTTTCGTATGTACGTACGTATGCGTGTAGGAAAGAAGACGTAACGTCACACCGGTGTCGCAATCAAATAAAGGAGTCGTACCCATCGTGAATTTCGTAACCCTTACCCATTATGACTGTTCAATATTGTAACTTTTGTTGATTCGTTAAAACTTGCCGTATTTACCATAATTTTTCTATCGTGAACCACAACCGTGTCGATTAGGATGAGCAAAATCATGTCTCCCGAAGTCCCTATTGTGTACGCTTTCGACCCGTACATTTGAATATGCCCATTGTATTATTTTGCCGCCTTTAGCTTTACCTGAACCTACTGTCTAACCGGAGTACCCGAGTAGTTGTAGAATGGTAGTTACTCGAATGGCGCCTCGATAACTCACTGACTATTACGTTATGCTTTATAGCTATTTCTATTCCCGTTTTCAAGTAAGGTAAGCGCAGCTGTCAGTGGAAAGGCATAGTAGTTCTCGTTGTAATCTGAACCAGCTGTGAGTGTCCCATGAAAAAGGCGATGACTCCGACACGACCATTTGTTGATCCTCCAATTTTTCCCAAATAGTGTACTATTCCATTGACATTGTCTCTGTTGTATTTTTCCCGTACAATATGCTAATGTCCGTATATGATTTTGACTTATCAATAAACACTCAATCAAAACCTAACCGTGTCCCTGTGTTTTACTGACCAATGGTAGCGATATAAGTACTGAAGAGGTTTGAAATCCGTCACCCCTATCGACGACCCGCGTTCAGGTTTGACACACGCCTCGAAGAAGCAAACCTTAGCGTGATTCGCTGATTCTTTATAGTTAACTGTATTACTGTTAATTTATCGCGGTAGTGCGAATATCCTTCTTTGCGAAGTTGGATAAAAATTGTTATATAGGAATCTAGGAATCAATATGGCCCTTAAGTTCCCAAAACTGTATCTAGGTCTAACCAGTTAAATAATTATATTAACATACGTTCCGACTGGAACCTTATTTCGGAGCCTTAATGAAAACGGTCAAGGCAACGTCTCAGGCGCATCAAAAAATTCCAACGGAGAACGCGAAACGGAGAACGATGATAAAGATTTTTCGGGGTTTTGAATTGAACCATCTTTACTTTTACGTATTCCTAGATGAAATTATTAAAATTACTCAGGTCAAAATTTACTAAGAAATTTCCTTTTATGTTTACTCCCTGAGTACTTCTCGCTACTTAGAGAAAAAGAAAATTCTCTATAGACAAGCGTAAAATTGCGGACTTGGTAAAATTAATACTGAATAAATTAGCCTTAGCTTTAAAGAAAACTGTGTTACTCGAACCAGTAATTTGTACCATAGCCGTGATTTAACTTATCAGTACTATCTGTATATATGATAATTTAAAATATTTAATTCCGGCTTTTACTTAGTAATAACAACCATTGGGTCTTTTTAAAATGCGACGCAGCGAAGTGATTGTCGCGCCATTAGGAACGCAATTCTAGGACCTAGGATAAATTCGGTAATGACCTGTGGAAGTTCGGTGGTAAAAGTTCATATTTTAGCCCTGTCCGAAATTCAGGAAAAAATTGACATAACAATCCCAAAATAACATTGCTATGTTTTATTCCTTAAGATTCTTGCAAAAAATGTATAAACCCGTGATTATGGAGATGAATTTAGTAAGATTCCGCCAAACCACATGTAGGCACTAGAGCATTTACCGACCTTAAAGTACAGAAATATTGTCACGTTAGTATTTTTCTAATATTTTCACAATCAAGCTCCCAGCACCTTCGTAAAATTGTACAGAATTAACACAATATTCTCAGATAAAAGTAATTAACTTCACGATTGAGAAGCTTTCGTTGCGTATCCGTCTTTAACAGTTTCTTCTAGGAACAACATAGACTAGAAAACCCGGTTTTATTATTTGGGATTTAGGGTCCTATTTATGGTTTAATTCTCGTTAGTTAGCTAACGATTATTGTCGTGTTATGTCATTCGAACGAATCGCACTGTTCAGGAGTCGTACCATGTTATACTGCTGTAGTACCATTACTTGTTATATGATATCGCAACTGCTGCTTGTATATTCTTAATATGCACTTGGTATCCGTATATTTTGTCATTATAGTTAACCACTCGTAGAGTAGGATAAGTAGTTCAATCGCACCCCGACTTTTTGCGTCTCTTCCCTGAACAATACCTGGACCCCAAACCTAGCATTTTCTGTTTATTAGCAGCTTTTAGCTCACCTGAACCAGCAGATGGGCGTACCGTTATTATTATCGAGCGATCAATTAGCCCTTGGCTCCCTGTAAGTAGCACTTTTCTGTCCCAAACTTATTTTAGTAGGGTAAGCGCAGCCGCCACCAAAGTATTCGTCAAAATCAGGCGTACTCGCTGAAATTGATCTAGCATACGGCTGTGTAGGTTCGATTAGGAAGGCTACGCGCTGCAATTTTACCTAACCCAATTATCACTGCGAATTATATGCTTATGTTGTTTTACTGATACCATTTTAATTAATGTGCATTTTAATGTATGTTGATATTGTCAAATGTATGACCGTACTGTATTAACCTATTATAACCGAAAGTGTATTCAGTTTACTTGGCATTACAAAATCAATCAAACATCCATTGTGTACCTGTGTTAGTTAATGATATATTAATTTAGCGATATGCACCAAACGAGGTTTGAATCGTCGCCCTATTCGACTACTTCAGACTTGACGTTGAAAAGGTCGCAACTCTTAGCGTGGTTCGCCGATTGTCCAATGTATAAGTAGGACAGAATTGTGTGAGCTCTGCAAAGGTCCAACGCTGCGGACAAGGATTCAAATAGTCTCCTTGCTAAACGTCGAAATCGCCAGAGCAAAAAACGATCTGACCTTAATCGTCTAAGGATTGTAGGACCCTATCGGGGGCTACGCCCGCCATAAGTTAGTGAAATAGGAGAAAACACAATGGATCAACCCCAACGATGTACTCGATCAAAACTTCTAGGTGGGACCGGAATAGGGAACAGCGGCATGGTCTCTGTTGCCTGTGAGCAGGTGACGGATCTAATTTCCCTAGGGAACTCAAAGGCAGTACCACGCATACGACATCCGGCGGAATCCGAACACATCCCAACAAGCGCTCATGCGGCTTGCTATGCCAAGTAGCTTTTTCGGACCGGCCGAAAAATATAGTCTGTTAGTTCCGCGCATGAGGTTACGATAGCTGTGATGGTATGGGAATTGGTTTTGGAAGTGCGCATTGCAGCATAGTCACGCCTGTTACATCAGCAAAGGATTTTTTACATAGTTTTGCGTTGTTATTTGAGGAAACTTCGCTCGCTAAGCTAGTCACGCTTCAGCCACTGAGTTACATCTACGGTTCAAAAAGTGCATTACGTTTAAAATGTTTACCAAATTTAATATATTGTAACATCAACATAAACTAACGAGCAGCTAACCTGGGGCAGGCCATGCCTGGGCGCTGGTGGAATTTCATCCTCGGGATCCACAATATGTTCTCCATTTTGTTGTTTCTTGTATTTTTCGGCAAGTTCCAATTTTATATCCATATACTGGGTCATTATCATGTTATATGGATGTCCACGAATCATGTGGTGACATTCATCGAATACGAAAAGAGAAAAGTCGCTCAATTTAACCTAAAACAAATGTAAAAATTGTTATTTTGCGTTGCTCAGGGCATGGATTGGGTCTGCACAAAAGAAGAGGACACAAAAGTCAAAATAACGGACATATACATGAGAGACATATACATGAGAAGTAACGAGTAATGACCAAAAAAAAAAAAAGAATTTGCCCGGGGGGGGGTGAAAGTGGGGTTCATTCCATATCGGTCGCTCCCAGTTTCCAGGATTGCAGTAGATTTGAAAATTGTGTAAATAAAAACGTAGTGTAGACTTAATTCTGCACAAAAGGAGCATAATTTCACAGAGTCACACAGAACACAGAGCCACGGCACTACCCGAAAAAAACAGGTCGTAAAATTAGTCATTACGGTTTTTGTTAACTTGGGACCTATGTGGATGTCCATCCCCTTATGGCGGGGTTGAGGCCAAAAAATTTTTTGTTGTTTAAAATAGCTAAGTAATGAGACTTCCTAGCGTAAATGACATTTTTGAAAGTTCCCTGCATGTTTCTGTGCTACAGACCAAAATATCCACTTTTACCCACCCCCGACCAAAAGGACATCGTAGCGTGAAATGACCCATATGTGTTACTGGATTAAATTGCGATCTAAAGCTACTCGGTGTAAGCAACTCGCATAGACTAGCCTCGGTCCACGTGTAACTGCAAAATTAGTGAGTCGCTTCTCCCATTAAAAAACGAGAGTTAACATTTGATAGACACAGGAGTAAGGCAAGAAGGTGGGCCTTCTCGTGAATATGTAACCAGCGAGAGACCTTTATAATGACCGATTGCAGTCATCGATAAAAATACTTAAACACGGATGCGCACAGATGCAATTGCGTCCGTTCGCGTCGAGTAAAGACAATGGGTCGAAATTTTGCGGCCCTCTAGATTAGATTAGATTAGATTTAACTATACTGGGCCAGAAAAACATGCGGGAACATGAATGACACGTCCATTGCATTAGCCCGTTAAACTGAGATTGACGTCAAAATCTGGGATT
Source organism: Trileptium ribeirensis (assembly GCA_030248225.1). Classification (NCBI taxonomy): domain Eukaryota; kingdom Metazoa; phylum Nematoda; class Enoplea; order Enoplida; family Thoracostomopsidae; genus Trileptium; species Trileptium ribeirensis. The sequence goes on from JASANE010010105.1 coordinate 28,390, forward strand.
TAAAAACTGTGAAAAGTGCAAAGTGTAACCTTGTTTTGGATTACCTAAGACGTTGTATTACGTTTTAATCATGGTTTTTGACAGCAAGCCTACCAGTACTGAGAATAAACCTACATAACTTCTTAATGTTGTAATCTCTTAAGCCTTCTATATTGATTACTGTATTCCCTAGAATTTCTCTCCGACTCTCTGCAAAGCTAGGACAAGCACACAGAAAGTGTTCTGATGTCTCGTCGATGCCACAATGAGAGCAATGTTTATTTCCTGTAACTTTGAACTTATGTAGGTGGAAGTTTAGCCAGCTATGCCCTGTTATTCCCTGAACGTACTGTCATATTCTGTCTTTCGTTAATCCTAACAAATTACAATATTTCTTATTCAGCGTACTAATGATACTCTTACGTTGCTTCCTGCATCAATCTAGTAACAAACTTTCTATGTAGCCAAGATTTTATCCTTGTTGCAACTTCCTTCCTTGAGATTGGAAGGATATGATCCTACAGGTAGCTTTGATGAACCTCTTCGGGTTAGCTGATCAGCTGTTTCATTTCCTTCTATGTTACTATGACCTGGTACCCATATAAGTGATACCTCATTCTGTTTGGACAATTCTCTTAAACTCACCCTGAACTCTGAGACATATTTGGATTTAACCAGGTCAGCCTCAAGTGCTTTGAGAGCAGCGCGGCTGTCTGAAAAGATCCTTATATTCATATTGCGCGTTTTATTTTCTACGATATTGTCTGCACAGGCTTTTATTGCAAATACTTCTTATTGCACAAAGTGAGTATACATGGTTTCTTGTCCCCATGGAGAATCCTGCTCCAGTGGAAGATTTCCCCTGGAGTTTCACAAGAGATCCATCTGTATAACATATTATAGTGTTATTAGACTCCTCTCTAAGTCGCTTAGTCTCATATAGCCAACCCTCACGGCTTGGAACAACTGTGTTCCAAGTACACTCATCCGCTATTTGCGATGACATATAGTCGCAAAGGAAGTTGAGTACAGGCAATTCATTCCTAATTTCTTATGTATCAACATGACACCCTTGAATTACATCAAGTGCATGCGGACATATACATTGAATCCTATGCCACTCTTTTATACCTTTTTCTCAGGGAATAACCGGAACCGAAATTTACCGGAACCGGAACCAGCAACCGGAACCGTCCATTTAAACCGGATCCGGAACCGGAACCTGGTCTTCGAAATTTATATATAGAAAAACAGATGATGGAAGAAATGAAGGTATAGTGGATTTAAAATGCATTAAAAATAACTTTTACATTAAACTTAATGTATTGCGATGGTATTATTGCCTTTCTGAAACTTTAAAGAGCCTGAGGAAGCTAATAATGTTTATTTATCGATCAAATATGACCGTTTTTGGACATTCAGAGCAAAAAATGTCTTCCACTATACACCATTGCGTATACTGCGTCAAATCGAATGTGCTTACAAAGCTTGGAGCGTAGAATACACACTTTCGCTCTGTCTCCAGTCGCCTCCCTTTACTGCACATACGTTTGTTGCATGTTCTTCTGTAGGAAACTTAAAATTACTGGTTTATATGATTCTAAGGGAAAATGATAGATAGAAGGTAATTTTCTGATCAGTGGTCAGAGGCACTGTTTAGGCTAGCGTTCGACAAACAGTGCCGGTCAGTTAGATCATAATGATAATAACTTTCTAATCAGAATGCTACAAATGAGACACACTGTGATACTGCTCGCACAGTTTCAACAAATACAGTTCATTGCCAAGAAATCAGTTTCTAGCTGCGTTGCAGATAACGTTAGTTTATTTCAATTTGGACTGATTTACCAGGTTTACAAGCGCACTGGCGGGTGCTTGACGCAATTTATGTTAGCCAAGCATACCCTAAGTACTTCTGCGTAAGCCATACTCTGTTACCGAGTTGGACCGGTTTAATTCAAACGTATCCCACAGACTTCTGGATGTGTAAAATAGCTGCTACAAGCATCGACCTGGCTTTGATTTAACAAACTCCTGCAGGTTATTATGAAAAATTCCTGCTCAAATTATGTGCCCTACTTACGTTTCACACTGCAAATTGGTTAGTTAATCTTTTCTTTTGTTTGGTTGTATTGGAGCTTGATCATTGTATAATATATATTACATATGTTTGGATTACAGGATGAAGTAAAAACGTGGAAAATTTCAAACAAAAATTTTAAACCGGAATTCCGGTTCCGGTATGGTTTTTGCCCTTTGCCGGAACCGCAACCGGAACATGATTTTCGCCGGAACCGGAATTCCGGTTACTCCCTGCTTCTTCTATGACCGCTAGATCTAGTGGCAAAACATTTAATAAAACTTCCATTCCTAACGTCAGTGTCGATTTCATGGCACCCGTCATCATGATACAGGCTAATCTGGATACTTTCGCAAGCTTTCTTGCATATGTTTTAAGTTGGACTTTATGCCACCAGACTACAGCACCGTAACAAACGGATGGAAGTACGACGCTATTATAAATATACCATAAAATCTTAGGTTTGATTCCCCATGTCTTTCCAATTATTCCTCTACGTACTTGACTGTATTAGTAAAACGTAAAACTTCGTCAAATAGTTTAAGCTTTACATCTCGATTGAGCGTTCTGCTTCTTGAAAGAACTAGCACATTAATTTTAGCTCGATTTCCTTTTAAACCCCTTTCTGTACACCATTTTCCAAGAAGTGTTAGATTTTTGTGAATAAAACATTGACGTCCAGGTTTTTGCTACTGATGAGCATAACTATGTCATCTGAGTATGCCTGTATATACAAGTCCGCTGTATTCATATTTCTTACCAAATCGTCAATTACTAAAGTCCACAACAAGGGTGATAACACTCCTCCTTGTGGGCTCCCTCGTCCTAATCGGAATCTTACTGATGACATGCCCATTGCCGCTGTAGCCCATTTGATACCAACAAGATTGCTCAACCACTTGCTAATAGTGGCATTAATTCCAAATTTGCAGAATCTACGTCTAAAAGTTTCATGTGTTGTTCTATCAAAGGCTCCACCTATATCAAGAAATACCGCAATCATATGCTTACCTTGGTTTAACCCACTTTCTACTCTACTTATTAGACCATGAAGAGCTATAGTAGTGCTCTTTCCCTTTTGATACGCATGTTGAATTTCATGAATCCTACCACAAAACTTGCTCCTTAAATACCTATCCACCAGTCTTTCCGCCGTCTTCAATAGAAACGATGTAAGACAGATAGGTCTAAAGCTATTCGGATCTAAATAATTATCCTTCCCTGGTTTCGGTATAAACGAAGCTAGTGCTTCCTTCCCTGCCTTAGGTATATATCCTGTAGCTATAGATTCCTTAATTATTTTCATTAAGATGTGGCTAATTTCATCAAAGCCCATTTTCAATAATATTGGGTTGATACCATCCATTGATACTGGGTTGCGGCCCTCTACTGCCCACCAGAAATTGATGTCATGCTGGTCGGGCTCATTTGTAATCAGGTGTCAATCCGGTCCGCGCTGTATTTTGCCCCAGAATACTATTAGAAAGTCGATTTTTCTATTCCAATAGGATTCTATAATTCTCAGGCAGGGAGTAACCGGAGGCGAAAATCGTGTTCCGATTGCGCTTCCGGTTCCAGCGAAAATCGTGTTCCGGTTGCGGTTCCGGCAAAAGGCAAAAACTATACCGGAGCCGGAATTCCGGTTTAAAAATTTTGTTTGAAATTTCCGTATTTTTGCTTCGTCTGTGGTCCAAAAATATATATGTAATATACACAAAACGACAAGTTCCAATGCAACCAAACAAAAGAAAAGATTAATTGAGCAAATTGCTGTGTGAAACGTAAGTAGGACACGTAATTGCAGTACCAATTTTTCATCTTGACCCTGCAAGAGTTTGTTAACAAAACAAAGCCACCTTGATGCTTGTAGCTGCTATTTTAAGAATTCAGATGTCTGCAGGGTATGTTAGAATTAAACCGGTGCAATTCGATACTATAATATGGATTATGCAAAAGTACTTAGCTGCAGCTGTAAGCTTGGCTAATTTAAATTGCGTCAAGAACCAGCCAGTGCGCTTGTAAACTTTGTAAGTCAGTCTACATTGAAGTAAAGTAACATGTCTGCAACGCAGCCAGAAACCGCGCTCTTGGCAATAAACTGAATTGAAACTGCGCCAGCAGTATAACAGTTTACCACATTTATAGCGTTCTGACCAGAAAGTTATCATCATTATCATCTAACTGACGGGCCCTGGTTGCCTAACACCAGCCTAAACAGTATCTCTGACCCCTGATCAGAAAATTATAGTACATACACCTTCTACCATTTCCTCTTAGAACCATATAAACCAATAATTTCAAAGTTCTTACAGAATAACGTGTAACAAACGTATATGTAGTGCAGGGAGGAGGCTCGAGACACAGCGAAAGTGTTTATTATAAGCTCCATGCGTTATAAGCACATTGAGTTTGACGCAATATATGCGAGGGTGTATATTAGAAGGAATTTTTTGCTCTGGGGTCCAAAAACCGAGATATTGATCGATAAATAAACTTTATTAGCTTCCTAAGTCTCTTTAAATTTCCAGAAAGGCAATAATACTATCGAGATACATTATACATTAGGTTTAATGTAAAAGTTATTTTTAATATATTTTAAATCCGCTGTACCTGTATTTCTTTATTTATCTGTTTTATTATATATAATTTTCGAAGACCAGGTTCCGGTTGCGGTTCCGCATCCGGTTTAAATGGACGGTTCCGGTTATTCCCTGATCACTGGTATATGTAGCAGTTACATATAGTAGGGCTGAATGATGATATTTTAGTTAAATTCCCAACCAACTATGCGTTGATCAGTGTCAACAGCCTCCGACTGATATAAAACAGGCGGTATTACAATATAAAATAAACGTGAAATTACTACAACTCAAAATTCTTAAAACTAAGCTGCCTCTCGATAAAGATGGTGCATTCTGAGTGTTGAAAATGTAATTTAGATATACGTACACGGCTATATTGAGCATTAAATTACACCGTTAAAAACAATTCCCTTATTGGGAATTGGAAAAGGTACCCATATGTAACCTTTGAAAACTAGTCTCACCGTCAAAATCAGCTGGCAAAATCTTATTATTATCTGTCCATATTTTGCGTTTGTTGTAATTTCAGTCTTACCAATTCCCTTTGCTACTTCACTCGCTACAATCTTGAAAAAAGTATGACAACGAACCCTTTAGCAAGTTATTTCACCCACTAAAATATCGAAAACAAACAAAACGTTGAACGCTTTACACAAACCTGAATTTTCATTGAATCACTAAAATAAAAACAAACATGTGTCGCACCATTTATTGAATGCTAGTTAAGCTAAGTACAGCAGCAAAATCAAGAATATCTGCGAACAGTGTAAAAAGATTTGTTACCATTACCGATCAGAAAAGTAAAAAGGTTTCGCCAAAACCAAATCCAACAGTTGAACGCTACGGCTAAATACCGAAAACAATATCCCTTGTTAAGCATTCTGTTTTGTGTGTTTTAATAGCAAAGATTCAAAATGTAGTTTGGACGGCATATTAATAATAAAATGCAACAATTGTTATAATAATAACTACAACACCACTGGCCACTTCAACGATGCTAATAAAATAGCGTTTAAGTTTAGCCATTAAAACAGAAAATATAAAAATAGAATCATGTGAAATTTCCTCCTTATAGCTCAGGGGGAAGGAAACTTCACATCAGTGCCATAGGGCAAAAATATAACGTATGACTGTGAGCCCAAGCTAAGATTAGGCTAACTTTTAGACACACCGTACCGAATACTTCAAGCAAAACATTTGGCTTACAGGTGACATATTGAGTAACGTTGTATATATTCATACTTATGGAAGTTTTGTTCTACATAAAAATGATCATAATCTTGAAGATCAATTTTGTCCAATAATGCTATTTAGAATGCATATTCTTAACCTATTATTTCCATTGATTTAGAAACGTCAAAATTATGTTTTCACCCTCTTAAAAATAATCTTATTAAGACGACATAATATGGATTTACAAGATTGTATTCCAACAGTTAAGGTTATATTGAATAGTTTTTGTATAGCAGGAAGCCACCGAATGTCAGCCATGTTGCTTGAACAGTTGATAAGAAATGCAAGATTATTGTGCTAACAACAAGCAACTACGGAGAAGATAAATTACTATGCATTAATGAGACCGAAAACACCTATATAGCTCCCGCAGTTGCGGAGACATTACTATTTTTATGTATTTTATATTCCATCGGTCCACTGAATAACCCTTGCCGGCCCAGCCCTGCAGCGTAAATAATGACAATAGCAGCACAGCACACATTTATAAATATATAGGGAATGAATGGACTACTCTATAAAAGAGGCCAAAAATCTCTATATAGCACGAGGTGTTACGCAGGTTTTGACATTTTCGGGTATTTTGGGTGCCATGGTCCCACAGAAAACTCGTTTTTGCCGTAAATGATGACAATAGCAGCAATATCATTTAAAAGCTATGCAGAGATTGATTGCTCTATAAAATTAAACCAAAACGCCTGTACAACTCGAGCCGTTGGTGAAATTAACATTTTCGTGTATTTTGAGTCCCATGGTTCCATGGGAAAATCCGTTTTGAAGCAACCATGCAGCGTAAATAAACAATAACAGCACACTATTTGCAGCGGCAACAAGGATAAATTATTCTACGAAATAAGGCCAAAAATCATCCATCTCGATTGTTTCTGCATATATTACTTTTATCATGTATTTTGGGTCTGTTCAGCCCATTTTAACAACAGTTGTAACCCAAACGGTAGACAATAAAAGTACCACGAACCACAGCATTATATATAGTTTTATAGAGGTTAATTTACTCTACAAAACGAGCTCTTTGGCCCTGTTTCGGGGGGAGATGTTAGAGTCGGAAGTTACGCCTAACTAAAGGTGCAAATGAGTTATTGTGGGAATCGATCCACCCAGCCAAAGTTGAGTTATAAGTGTCACCCTAGAAAAGCCCAATAAGTCAAGTTGTCATATTTCGCCACTGTCGTGACTATTAAGAATTGTTCAACTCGCTTGTTTCACTCACTACACTATAAGGAAAAACCTACAGTGAAGTGTTGTAGCGTGTTATGGTAGTGCACAGCACAGCATATACATTTTGTACTACCATGGACATTGTTGACGCTTTCGCTTTTTAAAAAAAGTCGCGACAGATCCAACTTTTCAGACAACGGTTAACATAGAGCTTCAAAATCTCGAACTTTTCAGACAACGGTTAACCTAGAGCTTCAAAATGTCGGCACTACCAGTTTCTACTGGAGTGTCCACAGGCCAGGCCCGGGACACAGTCCAAAATCGCTCTCGTTTAAACGAAATTGTGTTCTTCCGATTGAAGACGACTGCACCCGTCCACGTTCAGATGAAATTGCGTCCGTTCCGTCCGGACGCAATTTCATCCGTCCGCGTTTACACGTGATTGCGTCAGTTCGCGTCTGTATTTAAGTTTGTTAACGATTGTAGATTGTAAGTAATCAAGCGTTGCTCAGCTGGAAGAAGGGATCCCAGGCGATACTGTAGCATTACAGCAAGGAACGCCGGTATCAGATTTGTTTGAATAGATCAAGCCATCATTATCTAAACCTTTACAAAGTGTATCATCGTCCTTTACAAATAAATTTAGAGCATTATATTGAAATTATAAATAATGCACAGTTTAGACAGGTGCGGTTCCAGGGTATACAAACAGTAGCACTTCAAAAAGTTTACAATTATTGTAACACTTAGGTTTGAACGAATCACCTTATCGTTTTCAACAATCTCGAAAAACTTTATAAGTTATGACTTAGCAAATTTTAAAAGGTTTAAAACCATGAAACCATACATAGCGCTCGCCAAAATGACTGTCGTATTTTCAGCAAGTCTCGAGCTAACCGCCAGCGAGCGGTTCGCTCGAAATTTCAAAACTATCAAAATATTTAAGTATTTTATTCAACAATTTATCAGCAGCATTAAAACCGTTTTTGGTAGGGCGATCACTTTTGATATCACCTCTTTCACTCGGCTGATTCTGGCAATCGTTTCTTCCGTCAAGTAAAAACGCACACTCCATCAAAATATAGACTATATTTTTAAAAATCATTGTCGTAATTCTGGGGGAATCTCAAATATCCTGATACCTTTTCTCACTCCTCTGGAAGTCCAGCTTCGTGAATTTTATCCACTGTCCTCTCCCACTACACGAAACCCTATCTTACACTAGATCCATGTTTTAAAAAAGTTCTAAATTCATGTTTTCTGTATACTAAATATTTTTAAAATTAATCGCTTGTATTGCTGGTGCTAAAACACAGCACTGTAGCCAGCCTGAAATATCTACAAGTACCTGAAAAGCATGTCAAAACTACATTTTTGTTGAAATTACAATAATTGTTGATAAATCATCTCTCAACAGGTTATCGAAAAATATACGTATGAAGTTTTACCATAATTCCACACGAGTTTTACGTTTTCAAATAATGAGCCAAGAATTATAGAAGAAAAATGTGCCAAAAATCTAAAAAATGTAATTAAAATATATTTCCCCACATTGGAATTTTCGCCGTGAACATGGGGTACCTACAAAGCGCCCAAACCATATTTCGGAAAGTTATATGTCAGATACGTCTGCACGCGCTTACTTTATATCAACAACTCTATTACAAAGAAATGCAGCCTTGAATAAGTGCAAAATTTCCGTTCCCTGATGGCTGCAAATTACCTCTTGACGCACCGATATAAGAGGATCTGTACAGCATAAGACTAATAACAAGTGTCTTTAGTTAGTTACACTAACATTTTATATTTAGTACTATGCACAACACTAACCTCATCACTTGCTAACATGTTAACCAGGAGTGCTGGTGTCATAACAACCACGTGACTATCGAGCACAGACTGCGTTTTCGGGATTGAATATGCCGAAAGTTTACCACCGCGGAGTGCCGCAAGTAGGAATCGGTTTGGCAAGAATCGTTCAATTACACGGCTCTGCTGATCAACTAGATCGACTGTCGGCACAAAGAAAATCACCTTAATAAATATTATGCACTTTCATAAGTGCTGTTTAAAAAATTATAAACACGAGGTGTGCTACGCGTTTAGCATGAAATGCATGTTGTTGGAGGCGCCCTCCGCGAGTTTATACTCCGACATCTAAATATAAAACTTGTCAAAATAGGTGTTTTCAGTGCAAATTGCTATAATAGTTTCTCCTCCGAAACGATATCGACGCATCTATAAATGATTGAGCTTTAACATATATATAGTACACGATTTTTACGCGTTTTCAAATAGAATATAAGAAAAGAAGTGCCAATTTTGTTCAAAAGCAACACAATTTAGATATTAACTAGTAATTTTATCGAGATTGTAGAAAGTAGTGAAGCATAGGCATATCTATGCCTTTTGCATGCAGAGCCAATCAGCTCTCGATAGCATACGTCGATATGCCATATGTGGATATCACACAATACCGCAAAACTTAGAACAAAACTAACGCCGGCAATAAGTTTCGAATGCCCGAAAACTATTCAAGTGCAAGCTATGAGCCTCATAGGACGTCACAATAAAATTGGGAATTTTGGCTCGATGAACCATCGGGGCGCCATACCCCCGCACCCATGGAACCATGGCTCGCACAGCAACATCAACACCGGCAATGAGTTTGGCATGTCCCAAAACCCACAAGTAAAACTTTTCAGACGTCCAGGACGTCAGAACAAATTTTCGAATTTTGGGTCCTGCAACCACGAGGATGCAATACCTCAAAACCCATGAACCGGAGCCTTAATCGCAAAACAAAAAAGAGGCATCGGCATTTATCATTTTACCATGAAATAAAACCAACCAGAGAAAAAAATCAAGTTAATATATAAGATAAAAATGACCTTGCTTCCGGATACAAAATCGGCCCCATTTTAACCTCTGACGACGAACCAAAGGGGAGCCATGCCCCCTACACATGGGTCGCAGAGTAAAGCCAACACCGGCAATGAGTTTCCCATGCCCGAAAACCCCCAAGTGAGAGATTTCAGCCATACAAGACGTCAGAACAAATTTTCTAATTTTGGGTCGAGGAACCATGAGGGTGCCATACCTCAAACCCCATAACTCCAAAACCGGAGCCTTAATCGAAAAACAAAAAAGGCATCGTCATTTATCATTTTACCATGAAATAAAACAACCAACCAGAGAAAGAAATTAGAATGTTTTGATAAAAATAACCTTGCTTCCGTGAAGGATATTAAAATGGGCTAAAAATCCTCATTTTGACCTCTGAACCGGAACCATGGGCGTCATGCTCCCGTACCCATGGAACCATGGGTCACAGAGCAAAACCAGCGTCGGCAATGAGTTTCCCGTGCCCGAAAACCCCCAGGTGAAACTTATCAGCCGCCCAAGACGTCAGAACTGATTTTCAAATTTTGGGTCGAGGAACCGTTGGGGCGCTATACCCCGTACCTCAAGGCCTATAAATCCAGAACCGGAGGCTTAATCGAAAAAACAAAAAAGAGGCATCGGCATTTATCATTTTACTATGAAATAAAAGCAACCAGAGAAAAAAAATTCAAAGTTAAGATAAAAATAACCTCGATGACGTGAAGCGTACTAAAATGGGGCAAAAACTCCACATTTAGACCCCTGACCCCAAATAAAAACGCGGTAAATCGACTATGCCGGTTCAAATAAGCCCAAGGTCATGAAAAATTGTTAAGTCGTTCCCGAGTTAAGGCCGATCACACACACACAGACGGAATTTAAAAGATTTCAGTCCTGCAACAAACAATCTCCACTACGTTTCACTACATTCTGATTATTTCCATCGCAGAAGAGCAATTAATTTCATTACTATAGCAGAAAAGAGTTTGATTTGAAAACATATAATTTACCACATCTTACAAGCAGTCTCTCAATTTCAGTCTTCCGAAGAGAATTTTCTATTGTTAAGTGACATAGATAATGCAAAAATAGAAACTAATTTTAGAATAAACGATGCACATAGGAAAAAACTTATCTCCAATATACACATGACGCTTAGACGCATTCTAACCCCGTGTTTCGACCCTAGACACATGACTTTCTCGACTGAGGTTTATATTTTTCTTTCTTGCAGAAAAATAACATTTTATTTTGTAATTCTGTGATGGTTTCCAGTTTGTTCGCTGGCTGCTCGCTTGCTCGTAAAGCGACAGTAAATTGTGCCGAGTACTGCATAGCGTCTTCGCCATTAACTCGAACTGGCGATTTGTAACTTTCCACCGAGAAGTAACAACAACCTAAACGCCTTGTAAAGTAATTTTACACAAAGACACAAAAACTATACTTATGTTACAAGCTCCAAAAAATTATGAAGACATGATTATACAAAGGTATCCATTCTACTTATTTATTTAAATGCTGTGTTATTACAACCATTAGGCTCGCTTATCAGCCCATTCAGGAACTTATTTTAAATGGCCGACGATACACGATGAAAATGACAACAAACTATCGACAGCAACGATTCACCTAAACGATGGGAAAGGGAAATCCAACTAATTTGACAGCAGAAAACAATCGTACAGAACCAATATGATTGAGAAATAAGTAACCAGAAATGCAGAAATGAATGAATCCCATGCAACCAGAAACTCAGGCGCTTGTAGGCCAAAGAACAATTACGGTTTCTATTTGACAATAGGTATTTCGCTGAGGCAGAGACGCGTCTTTAATTCGGCCTGGTGCCATTACGCATGGGTATTCAACAGTTTCCATACTGTTAAATAAAATCCAGAAAATTATTAAATAACTTTTAAGGTACCTTTAGATGCAGGAATCGAAGTTCTAGGCATAATTTTGTTAAAGGAATCACCAGAGAAAGAATCGCCGAATAAATTGGATTTCAGCTTGCAAAAGAAGGTAATCGTATCTTCACAAACAATTTTCGCATATCTTATTTTTCAAAAGTATATATTCATCGCATCAATATGTTCAGGAATTATAATTTTATGATATAGCCCAGCTTCAATTAGTTGTTGAATATCTGTTCGCAAACGCTGAATTTCGCGGCGTTTCATCTTGAGCTGCAATGAATATGGTCCGCTCCAAGGTCCTCCGCAGCTTTACCGGCTTTGATATCTTCAACCGTAAGGTTTTCTAGTCTTTTGTGAACCGCCGGATCCGATTCAAATACCTGAACCACTTCTTGTAAATATTTCTGATATTCCAAGGCATTGATATCTTTATCTAAACTTCGAGTCGCTCCTTTTTTTGTTCGTGAGCTATAAATTGATCAGACTTTAACGTATCTTTATCCACCACCGGAGATGCTAAGGAGTTGTTTATTAGAAGTGAACATACAGAGAGCAGTAAACACTCCAAAGACTACATCATTTTGTATTATGTAACAGATCCATACTGAATCGTTTACGAGATAGATTAATCGCGACCAAAGCCTATTGGACAACATTTACGAATTTTGGTCATCCAACCGTCGTTGGAACTAAACCCTCGAAGATCATGGTTTTGAATGAAATCGAAGTCATTTCCGCACACCGATACGTGCTAAGAAAAGATGTGAAATCAGCTATTTTCGTTGTAGTTGTCTAGACCCCGTATTGACCTCCCCGTATGCAGAAACTGGTCTCTTGTCACCTTACTTATTGTCGTTATACGTATCGTTGATCGTAGATCGTTATATAACCGTTGCGTATAGCAAACCATGACTCACTATGCTCGACACTCTCGCTATGTACATAGATACTTTCCAGTACTTCGGTTTGCACTGCCGACGTTTCCTTGATCACAACGGGTCGATATTAGTAATGAAGTATGATCACATGTTCACCGTATTATTGTTGTTGTTCTTCCTCGTATCAAATCATATGTTTTTGCCATAAAGGCACCCATTGGTACACTTGATTCATATTGCATTACCATGATTATACCGAGTGCCATATAGCCATCTGTACTTGCCATAAAGGCACCCAGTTATATGCTTGATTTATACCATATTACCATGCAGATATCCATCGCTATACACTTGATTTATACCATTATTCATGCGTATAATTGATATTATAATTGTACCGATCTATTATACACAGTTGTACCATCGTTACCATATATATACAACTGCGTTGTCATGATTGTATTGATTTCATTGCATCACTGTTATTTGCCGTAGTCATGAAGGCACATAACTATATACCATTTATTAGTATTCCTAATGCTATTTTCATGATTGCCACTGTAAATTGTTGTACCTTTGGTATATACGTATTTGTCTATATATCGGTTCATGCGCAATCGCTCATGATCAGGTCGATTTCTGGATTGGAATTGTTGAATTTTACGCATGTTTATTATTATAGGTATGACGATTTGGGTTTGGCGAGCCCTTGCCATACCCGAACCGCGAACAGATAGGACGGTACAACTGCCGCAGCCCCTCGAATTATCAAATTATTAGGAAATTTTCCTTACCCCGCGCGATAGAACTAAGACAAAATTTTGCCCAATATTGCGAGAAACATTGGCCGTAACGAAAACGATCCTCCGCAAAAGTGAGTCCACAAAAAGAAATGGCTGTTTGCCCTATAGCGAACAGCAATCGAGGAAAATTTCTTAAAGTTAAAAGTCAAAATTGCCGATATTAAATTCACCAGTGTTGCGGTTAAGAAAATACACTGGTAAATTGTCAAGATAAATAAAATATCAGCTACCAACGTTCATTTTTCTGGCTTAGTTAGCTGATAAAATGTAATTTAAAATGTCAATTTCGAATACTCGGAAATGAGGTTCTTTGCGGCTTCAGTCTATAACTCCGGAACCGTTGGCAAATCGTGAATCGAGACCTGAACATTTTTGATGAAGAATTCTTCGGTCTTTACAAGAGAGCGGTCCCGTGGATATCCGATCAGGATCCGCCAACTTATTCAGGAATATATATGTACATACCTAGTAAAATTATATGTGATTAGTTACTTTGACAATTGACTCGTACACAGTGTTTAAATGTTATCGTTGGAACTCTTACACCCGAGGCTTCTGTTTGAGCCAGGGACAAACCCGCTGTGTCCTTCTGGATACAGTACCTCATGAAATACAAGGGAATTTTCCCGATATGCGTGTAACCCAGCACTGGAACCCTTTTCTACGACATTTGCATTATGTTTGTTTGTTTAGCAGCGTCTTGTTTCTACGGACGCTGGTCCCAAATATAAAAGCATATATGTTATATGTAGGCCTACATAGAATAAATACACACAATTTATATTTATACATTATATATATATATATGTATTATGAGTTATATTTTCATTAAGCAAACAATTAAATCGACATTTATTTTATATCCAAGTTAGATTTAACGTCCATTGGCAGACGTACTGATACTTCTGCACTAACGCACCGTTAGTTTAAGCCAATTACTTAGGTAAATAAGGTCCAATTTAATCGCCAGTTTCATATAAACGTGATATTGGATTTGTATAAAGTGGCTAGCTGAAGTTTGTTATCAGCAGAGTCGAGAAGCTTTCTTCGATTAAGTAAATATAAACTTTATATAAATAAGATATAAAATTTGAAAAGATTTGAATAAAGTAAACAGTGCGCTATGGATTGCCCAGGACAGTTCGCTTGATATATTAACTGAGTCTGCAGTTATAATGAAGTTAAATGATTTATTGGAGTTTAGTATAAATTTAATATTGATTTGGTACCTCAAACTTTGCTGACGGTTAAGGATTAAAAGTGGCCTCAAAAGTAGGGCATTTAGTCGCAAATGTGCTGACTGAGGAGTTTAGCGTAACAGTTTGAGCTTTAACGACCCGATAAATCTCATGTAATTGTCGGCCGAATTCCTTGCAATGGATCCGCTACCGGTTTACGGCAGTAGTCCCCAAATGAAAAGCTTATTGGGTTATAGCACAAGCTTCTGAGATTCCAGTCTCAATTACTTTGTTTCTTATTGGTCAAGAGCAAGCAAAGCAGTCGAGGTTCGCTGCCCCGACAAAAATAGCAAGTTCAGCTTGACTTCGGCAGCACAAAGTTCGGTCGGCTTTACAGACCGGCTCTGATGCTCTTCAGTATTAGTTGTTGTTACCGACTTATTGCTTTAAATTTTGCTCGGCTTTCTTGCTTTTGGTTTTGCGTTTGGATGGACGAGCTATGGATGCAGCAACGAAGGGGCTTGAGTATGTAAGTGTGGACAGGGAGGACCCGGCGAGTAGTCCAGCGTCATAAATTTTAGATAAGGTAGGCCCGGAGATGAGTTGACTTCTAATAGGACCGAAAGATGAGTCAATAAGTTCTAGCATTTAACACTTAGTGATTCCCTGTCCACGCTTTCTTTTTCATGATAGACTGACCCGTTCTAGGTTGTCTCGCAAATCCATAACGGTGGTCAGGCGTGGGACAATTCGCTTAGTTAGTCGAAGTTCTGAACCTCCCTCGGTCATTGTGTTAAGTTACAAACAAATGCGACACTCGCGACTAGACCTATTTTACAAGTTTTCGGGAGTCGAGTTAGGAGTTGAAACAAAACATTTTGAACCGATCGAGGTTAAATAACTGGAGGCCACTGGCTTATTAAAATAAACCTCCAGGAAGGTATAGATCACAAATCCAAATTTTTAACATTACCGGGTGGAACTACAAAAGGGAAAACCGGTCTGGTCTGTGAGCAGGTGACAGAGCCAACCTCCCTTGGGACCTTAAAGGCAGTACCGCTTAGACTACGTGCGCATCCCGCCCGGCAGGATCATAACATATCCTGTGAAGCGCTCTTGCGGCTTGCTAAGCTCCGTAGCTTCCTGGGGCTGATCCGAAAAGAAAAATTAACCCAATTGGGTCCGCCCTCGAGTTTACGATAGCCGCGGTCGTATGGGCACTGCGTTTTGGAAGTATTCAATGCAGCAGCGTCACGTCGTTATTACAATCATATAAATTTTTGACCAATTACGCTCTAAATGCAATTGGGTTAAAACCATTTACACCGATTTGATTATGACATAGAGAAAGCAAGAAAACCAATCGTTTCACCATTATGATAGTGGAGCATAACACAATATTTATCCCGCTTACCGGGGTACTTTTCAAAGTCGCACAATGTTGATGACCTATGAACAGTTTATAAAGTCTAGAATAGTAAATTTTTGATCAACAATAATGTGTCAATTTAGCATCAAACAAGTCCTCTACTACCGCGAATTTAACGGAAATTTAATCGTGATTTCCGACGATACAACACATTATGTCTGTACACAATATTGCAGAAATATCTCAAGGGCAAACATACTATAAATTGTAATGTGGGTTTTGTTTCAATCGAATACTAGCAAACTCTTTTTAATGACATAAATTACATATATTCTCGGACTCATTTCACGGCTTTAAGCTTGGAAAGATGTCTCAGGAACGCCGCTTACAATATGGATTTTGTTAGCATGAAAGGGGCAAACTGAGGAAAACACAATAATAGTGGGTTTGCGCTACTAACCTTTGCGGCATTTTTCTCTTCCAAGTGCTTTAATATTATCTGAGTTGCCACGAAAGTTTTGCCACAACCTGTAGGCGCCATTGCAATTATATTTCGACCAAACAACGCACGTGGGATTAGTTCTTTTTGATAATTGCGTAAGACCAGGGTTTCCACTTTCCTTGTATCTAGAAAAAAATTTGTTCTACGTTATAGCATGAACAAACAATGCAGTCAGAAAACTTATCACTGGTTGCCGACAAGATTCCTAAATTATTAAATCCTAGCAAACATATCAGTAAACAGTGCCTTCTAACCATCATCGAATTATAGATTTGGATTGTCCTTGGCTTCTCTAAATAGGGGGATAGAGCAAGTATATTCGCTTCCCCGCAGCTTCCCCTTAGTTCATGCCCTTGGGTAAATTCGAACATCACTCAGTTAATTATTTTAGGTACTTTCCTGTCCGGAAATTTAACGAATTTTCACCGATTGTCTAAAAATAAACAAACCTTTCCATATTCTAGTTACAAATAACCAAATTTTTCTCTTCTGGGCTAAATATCAGCAAAAATTTTCCCTTTCTAGATATGCACTATTGCAACCTGCTGTTAGATTATACACAGTTGACGTTTTTCGACAGTTATAGTACTTTATCGTCCCCCAGTCTACCTGGAGATCACACCGGGTAAGCTAGTGGAGTCGCCCTCTCCCCAAAATAATTCCAATTCCAATAGGTCCGAACTGAGGCACCGTCGATATAAATTTGCTAATTTGGAGAGTCCAATCTCTGAGAGTAAAATTTGGTAACTGGTTACCGGGCGCAATGATATTCAGTCGCCACTGATAATATCTGGATATCGATGACCATCACTACTAACTGAATACATTTATAACTTACATGGTCCGATATGTTTCGGGTCTGATATAGCTCGCGTCATCGAGAACTAGTTTCAATCATGGAATTTAATCTCGATTTCCATTTTAATGAAAATTTTAAATACTATGCCAGCCGCTGCAAATAGAAAAACGTTGCGGTTATGCTCCCACAGCTCTGTCGCCAAACTGTTTTACTTACTTGCCAAATATTGATCAAGTGCTTTATTCCGTGTCCGCGCAGCCACCGTTTCACTGATAATTCGATGCTTTTCCATATGGTTTTTAAACGCCATCGAATCACGGTCTATACTGAATCCTTTCGCATTAGCTGAACCACTGCTCAGATTGGACACAAAATCTGCCTCCGATCCATCTTCGCAACTCCATTCATTCGTGTTATCGTTTTTTTGCTTTATCATATCTTGTTCGGATATGCTTGACGTTGACGGCACGAAGGTCACTGAACTATCGCTACAGTCTGTATCTTCGGCTGATATGATTTGGTGAACATCAACAACTGAAGTATATCAAAGCATTATGAGTATAGTGTCTTCACACCGCTGCTGTATATCGCTTACTAGTGATTTTGCGAAATATCCTGACAAACTGCTTAAATATAAAACATAAAGGTAAAGCGGCGTAGTAAGTACTGAATTATATATTTCGAAAATGACGAGTAAAAACACGGCTAAAATGATAATTATTAATAAGTAAGCGCACATTAAAAACTGCTATAATGCTAAAAAAACATGTATCTAGACAGCGCAGGTCGATCACCCGTGTAAAGATTTTCAATTGTGGAGAATCTCAAATGAAATGCAGTTCGTTTAACCAGATAGGAAGATTTAATTCTAGATTTAACACAATTAATTTCGACCAGCATAAGATGATGATCTATGCATTATAGTTGTATGTTGATGAGTTATTCTGGTCGCCTGGAACTACGCTCAGGTGTGCCGATTTTGTTACTAGAACAGAAAGCAGTACGTGTCCACAGCTACGGCTATAGTCCGATGGCATAACTCAACTAAAATATGTTTTAAGTAACGTACTGGTAAAAACTGTTTACTTTCGTCAAATTATTACCTTTTTTCGTAACATATTCTGGGTCAATAGCGTCTCGTATGGCTTCGAAACCTCTTGCACCGAGACAGTCCATGAATTGACGGTACCAATGTTCGTTGTTCTGTCGTTTTGGAAGTTCTTGCAGAAACAAGCAATTGGCTGTCTGCTTTCCTATATGAAAATGCATTTTGAAATTGCGATCAGAAACAAAATTACAACCAAAAAATTAAAATTTGCGACTGGTATGTGAAGGTCAATTCCGGAAACGATGTATATAACGAGGATGAGGTGAGTGTTCATCTTGACTATACAAAAACCGACAACGGTAAATGCTTGTGGTCCTGTCACTACTTGTACTATACGTAATACCTTCGGCTGAAGCGCAGTAAGACATCTTCAAATACCAACCTTGGACGGTGATGTCGCCACTCTGAGGACAAACCAATGTCACCAAGGCAACCTCAATGGTGTATTAGTTGTCCCAGTGAACACAGAATGATGGTTTTATATATTAATAACCAAAACTACTATGACTTCTATGTGGCGGTTCGAAGCAGCGATACCAAATTAAGATATCAACCAAAACCCATGCATGAAAAACAAATATTCGGACCCCGTGCATGAAAGACAATAGCTACGAAGCTACTGAAATCATAATGTATTTTTCAGCGTATGTCATATTCAACATTATAAGCTACTAAGTCATGAATCCGCCACTGTCCGCAGAACTTCCAATCATGCGTTTTTATCCACATAGTGATCAAGGCAATCGTGCAGATAAAGCCTCTACAGTAATCCGATTTGCGAAAAGCAAGCTATACCATTATCGTTAACCTAAGATTTAGACATGCTTAACATATGCTAGTAGCTTGTTTTATCGCCAAGATTGTGAATTCTGAGTGTTGAATATTTAATTTAGCGAAATGGGCACAGCAAATTGAGCATTAAATTACCAAAAGCCAGTGAATATCAGCGGTATTGCTTGAATAGTTCAGAAGTTCAGATGTACACGGTTATAATTTTACTTGCAATGTGGAGTTAAACAGGGGATAAATTACTCTTCCAATTGAGACCAAATCCACCCGCACTGCTCGTGCGGTTGCGGAGATATTACTATTTTCGCGTGTTTGAGGTCACATGTGATCATTGAAAGCCAGTTTTGACCTAATCCGGAAACGTAAATAATGAAAATAACAACGTATATTTGCAGCTATAAAGAGAATGAATTGCTCTACAAAATGAAACTAAAAACCCATATACCACGAGTGGTTGTGGAGATATTAGTATTTTTGAGTATTTTGGGTCTAATGGACCCATTTTAAAACCCGTATTGACCAAAAACTTATATCCTAGGTGAACCTATCTGCATTTGTCGAGTTATAATAAAGCAATTTGGGGTTCCTTGGAAAAGGATCCTAACACCTTTGGCCCTTTTTTCGGGTGAATATGCTGAAATTTGCAATTCGAGGTCAAATAGACATATCAACCTTTCAAATAAACTATTACAGAAATAAATTCACCCAGCCAAAGTTGAGTTATGCGTGTCACCCTAAAAACCAATAAAATGGACATGTCAAATTTCACCACTGTCACGGCTAGTAAGGATTCTCCGCTTCACTCGTTTCACTCACTACAACATTCAGCAGTTAATAAGGTTTAGACTGTGCCTAATACAAATTCGAGGGCTGCGTAATACAAATTTTGTCACTTGAATGAATGACAATTGTTCTTAAACTTACAGTAACAAAACAACCTAGGTGGGTGTTTGTAACAGTTGGTTTGCCGAATCAGATCGCTGCGGTGTATGTGCAAGTTGAACCTGTACAACCTGCAGTGCATAATAAGGATGTATCTGGCTTATCCCCCCGTAGGGAGGAGCAGTCCCATGCTTGGCCTGCCCCGGTTCGTGTGAAGGTGCCCCCGATTCATACTACCCCTAATAATTTTGGTCGCACTCCAGTTGACGAACCGAGCGGCCGCATCTAATACTTGGGTCACAGTGCGGCTCAGGTATTGACGAATAACCAAACACTTGAGGTTAACGGTGGTTCTAGGTTTTGAACCTAAAATTAAATATTCATTGAAATATGTTGTAAATATAGTCTTGAATTTACGGTTGGTGCCGAAATACCTCATAATTTGCATAGATGCCACCATAAAAATGAAGACATAAGTATAAATAAAAATTATCTGTGCCGGGGACCGCCCCCCATATCTGCCGACCCCGGTTCAGGCAGCCGTCCCCTATAGTTTTACGCTCCCGGTTAGTCCTCCATATATTATGACCCGGCGGAGATGTGTGAGAGAAGCCAGTGTATTACTTATAAGCTTAAGCCGAACCTTTACACCTAGAACATGGCACTACAATATAAACAATTCTGAGTATGTTACAATGTTGTATATCTACCTAACATAAATTGCACAAGCACCACAAATTTTGTCAATCAATGCCACCCCTGATGTGAAGTCAAGAATTGTATTCTTAGTAATGCACTGCGTTTATCATTTAATTTACGAAGTATTATGCACAGTTGGTCAGTTACTACAGCACCTTTCTTCAAAAGGCACAGCATTAAGTAATTTTCTTTCAAAACCTGAGAAACCGACAATTACAGGATTTCTATGGAGTAACATTAAACAGTATGTCTAGTAACCTGAAGCGATAGGAAACGGAACGAAATTTACAAGTCTACGCTCGGTGTGTTGCGTCCACATTCAGTATGACGCGGCTTATGCAGATATGCATAGTGGAAGGCATTCTTGTCCCGCTGGCTGACCGAAAAAACAGGCAGATACCAGGTTGACAGACAAATATAATATTTTCAGCTTTCTTGGTTATTGAAGGTTGCAGAGAGGCAATACCAATATCACCATAATGCATTCAGTAAATTCAACGTAAAAGTTACTTTTAATATTATGGTTCCGGCTGGTGGTTCTGGTACGCCCTTGTTGCTAGATAGTGCCCAAAAATTTGTTTAATGCCTAGGCTCTGGCCTGTCCACAACCCGCCGAAAAGTGTGGGGGGACTTTGGGGCCCACCATGTTCATTCTGGGGAAAATTTCAAAATGGGAGAATAAATATTGCTTAAAAATAATAAATTTTTCTATATTTGCAATAATTTCACGGTCGTTCATGTATTTTCATGCATGTATGTTTGTTGCATGTAATAGTGGTAATTATGTTTAAAAACAGTTTACATACAAAAAACATCAATTTCTATGTGTCTGAAACATCAAAAATTTTTGGATTTAGTTGAACATGGGTGGTCTCGGCAGAGTGGAAGGTGGACGAACAAGGAGAAAATCTCACGAACATGGGAGATTTGGAAAGTGGGGGTGCCCCATCCCCCCACGTTGACAGGCCAGAAGCTAATTAGTACAAAAATTATTAATTTGGTTACAATTTCAGAAAGCATTTACAGAAGTTCGTATTAGTGAAACATCGAATGGGGCAACAATTAGCCAAATGGTTGACGAACGGGGATCTCAAGAACCGCTACGCTGATGGCCATGAACACAGCGCTGTAGCGCTCACCTTTCATAGCAGCACATTACTGTAGAAAATTATCGTATAGTCATTGTATATTTCACAGAGCAACGTCGCAGCTATTGGTACATAAGCACTAAAGAAGTGCCCTCAAGGAATAAGAAGCCATGGAAGAAGCTATGTTGAAGAAATGGCCGATATTCAGGTCAGTATTACGTGGGCTCAGCATGCTAACGTTTAAATTCATTATTAGAGTGATCCATGAATATCTTTGGTAGTATTATGGTCTGTTACCAAAATCTCGTCAACCAAAACTTACTTTTTGCCGTTGGAAATCGGCAGTATCATTCTTGACAATATCATGGCGATGAACAGCAGAACCAAACTAATTAGCAAGATTGGTGCACAAATAAAACGAAATCAATTACCTCGAATGGCTTAGCAATATTACCACGAATTGTTGCGGAAGATTAAAAAATATTCTATCAGCCACCAGTTGGATAATTTACCCTGGCTTCTCTATTCACTGAAAATTTTGGCAGGGGCAAGAACCAGGGGCCTCTTGGTTCGGAACTGGGGGAGGGAATTTGTCATTTGTCATTAATGGCATCACCTGGGTTTAACGTTTATGCCGAAATTTTATATTTTAGCGAAAAACCTATAATCGCAAATATTTAAGGAAAAATGCTAAAATTCAATGCAACCTGTTATCGAATTTTTTTCCTTAAATTTATTTAAGGGAATCTTCGTAAATTACGAAGTTAGCCACCTACCAACGTATTTTTGTACCGTCTTCAATGTTCCTAAAATCATAGCGTCGGCAAACGACAAAGCCATATCTTTGACTATAACAACGCAGTCGAGTGTATCCAGTATATTGGTTCGCGATACAGCAGACAAGACACGTTCATAGTTTTTAATATCGTTGATATCAGAACATTCAAATTCCAGCCGAAATTCTTCTTCTAAAAATATTATACTCAAACCCAAAAAACCCACCAGGCAACAAATTTCACAGGAAATTTGAGCCGTACAAATTACAACACAGCGCCCAAATGTACAAAAAGCTGTAACTTCATTCATAAAAAGTCAGGAGCATAGCATTTTAAATTCAGGCGCAAACATTTTTATTCGTTAACAGATGCTTTGTTAGAACATGTACTAGTAGGAAAGAATGCGAAAAGGCATGGAAAAAGAAACCTCTGACAAAAATATTATTGAGGCAGGATTAGGTAAAGTGTGCTTAATTGGTTGTGCGAAATAGGCTTGCCGGTGAAAAATTCTATCCCATAAATAACGCAAAACCTAGTCATTGCTATATTGGAAAAAATGCGCTACGGCAATAATTGTTTTGCTTTCAAAAATGCATTTATTCGCTTAATATACTGGAAACATGTCGTCAGTCATTGCGGTGGAAATATGCTGTATTGTTTTTAATTTAACTAGATGTGATTTGGTGTGCTGCGCTTAGTATTATGGTTAGTGCTACAGTAGGATATTGCGATGCAAAATGTGCTTTTCAGCATAAACAGTTTCGCATTCATAATAGAAAAATTTTTGAAACTAGCAGGTACATTACCCCTGACCATGTACACCAATCTTTCACTTTATGACAAAACTAATAATACGTATGATGCGTATGATAATGTTTACAGCAAACCGCAACAGATAGTATAACAGAGCTCGAGCGCTTGAGTGATCTTTCACTTTCTTAAAACATTGTCACCCAAGCACAACCCTTCGAAGTTACAACAAACTGAGATGTAATTAATTATGTTACTTGATGAATCATGTTGTTTTAATGCAATTAAAAAACTATAGAAATTACAAACTCCACGAGTAAATAATTTTTAATTTGCCTCATCGAAATCTATGCATACTCAAAACGTAGCCTAATCCTATTATATTTATTTCCGACCCGCTATTTAAGATGTATCTCTTTCATGAATAAATAGATAACAGATAACGTTCTAAGAAGTAATATGCTTGTCAAATTATTTTGAGATTCGTATACACGGACCACTGGCAAGATTCCCACTACGCTGTTCATTTCGGCGATATCTGTCAAATTCAGTTGCGTGATTTTTACTCTTCTGATAGTCCACAGACATATGAGTAAACGAAAACTGGACATAGTCATTTGATATATATATAAATTTTACGCAGCATTTCCTCCGTAACACGAAAAATATTCTGTGTTACCCGCGTTCCCCTATTTTTGACCAATGTTTCATTAATGGTAGTCTGCCGCAACAGTGGCTTTGGGCAGATGTAGATCCTATATACGAAAAGAGCTATCTATGCGGGTGTTCAAACCACCGCCCAATACGCTGCAGTCGAACAACTTCAAAGTTACCGAAGCATTTTTAATGAAGCGCTTACTGGGCATTTACAAAAGTAGTTTTTTGAATACATGGATTTAAGCACATCAATATGGATTTTTATCTAAACACTATACCAAATACTTTGCTGATGACGTTAAATTATATACAAACACTGAATCAAAAATTTTCGAACTTGGGGCCCAAAATCTTCAAACAACGCTCTGGTTACACGAAAAGTAGTCAGAAAAATGGCAACTAAACACATCGGTGCCAAAGCGTAGCATACAGCACCTGGGATAGAATAATCTGGTGGATATATTACTCTATGTAATGCAAGCCTACCTATCGTAAACTAATTCAAGGACCTTGGTGTGTCATGTGTCGCAATCTAAAGTTTAATTCACACTGTGATTACTTTGTATTTTTGTAACAGATCCCACTCTGGATCGTTACGCGATACATTAATCCACACAACAGTGCAATGGGCAACATTACTAAACCTTAAGCTTATGTTCGTTATAGAGATCAGAGCAAAATTGGCGGTCTTGAACAAACTTCAATGTTCCTCCCCTGAGTGAGTACATGTGTGTATATGATTGAGTATATATTGATCGAGTACTTCTAACTGTGATAACCTTTTGCGTTACTTGCGTTTACTGTCGTTTTATCACACTATAACTGTATCACCTATTGTTACCATCGTATGAACCACTGCTGCTAATGTATGACTTATCGTTATAATAATTGTCTTATTGTTATTACCTATTGTCTTAATTGCTTGAATAATGGTCGAATACTTGATTTATACGCTTGACTTGTGGTTATATATAATTAACTACAAACAAACCCTTTGAATTGTGCCTTTACTGTATATACTGTTTGTAAATAATTTCATGGTTGTTATTGACGTCTATGTTGGTCATGTAAAACTTGCATGACCTACATGTCCATTATCTTAATAACTTGCGTATAATTGATGTTTCTGTTCGGCCGGATCTGGTAGGATACGTCGTGATGCCTTACAGGTCCAGACTCACGGTCATTATCCGATTGTATCGTATTCTGCTGTGTACTTGAACGATTACGAAATGTTGTAGTAGAATATCATTGTGTATAAACGTATCCTGCCAGCCGGGTTTGGCGAGGTATCTCGTGGCACTTTACCATGACCTATCAGCGTTTTGCACTTGTATCACATGATTTTGTACCTCGTATTGGCTATAAAAATTTGACATTACGATAGTAGTTAAGGAATTTAGGATAAGCTAGGAAATTTGCTACCCTAGGAATCCCGTCCCGACGCCCCTACAGGTGAAAAAAGCATCTAGAGTTGTGGCTGTTCGCCGTGCAGCGAACATCAAATTCCATAAAACTAATAAAATTAAGTACGAAACACAAAATATAAAATTCCCCAGACATTTTCACTGGGGAAAGCAGAAAATTGAAGTTAAACAACATGACTTTTCAAGTGTCAATTGCTGTTCCGGCTCATAACTCCGGAAGGGATTACAATTTGTAGGAGCATATCAGGTTTTTCTGCCATAAAACTTTTCGGCCTTTCCAATGAGACCTGTCGCATACAAACCCGTTCAAAATGCACGGACAAATTAAGGAATAACTGAGATTCGCCTCGAAATTTGAGTTTTGGAATGAATTAGAAATAATTATTTTATTAATTGACTGATTAGTTTTCTTTAAATTAGAACCTTTGGAACTGAGGCGACTTTAATTTGATTTCAGTATGGTACGTAGATTTATGTACAGAGATTTGTCTGGCGAACTTATTTGACATTATATCATACAAACGCTAGGAGTCACTCAGACCATCTTCTAAAGTTTCGACATTTGCATAGAAGTAGACTTCTCACAGTTTTTTAAATGCAGAAACCTATAGTAAACCGGAAATGATGGGTTTCACCCCTGGCTGATTAAAATTTGTTAACATATGCCAAGCTCCCGCGAAAGAAGGAAGGCCGTCAACTCCTTTGGCTGAATGTGCGCCCTATCGGCGACCTCCCCTAAAACGCGACCATTACACTGATCAGTTTCCAAACACATGAAATTTGGCCGAAAACGAAAATAAAGTGGTGACAAGGGAAATGTGATAAGTAATTTTGATGTCAAATTATAAACATGGAGCAGTGACTGCTCAAAGTTTAATTTCATCCTGTTTCCGTCGATGAAAAGGGCCGTTTCGGAATAAATTAAAAAGCTGTACAACAATTTTAACTTGCGACTAATATTTGGGTCCACCACCTAAAAGGGATCGCAAACCGCGCCTATTTCTGGGATTCGACCGAAGCTATAGATATATTAATACCTGCCTCCGGTGCATTGATGATACGTCTGCAACAACGGCTCCATCTTCTTAGGTAATTATCTGTAGATAGACAGTGTAAGGTATCTTAGTTAACACTAGCTGAGAAAGTTTTGCCCGAGCGTGGAAAAGCTTTGCGGCATAGTAGCCTGGCGAATTGATTAGCATTACCTATGTGATTTTTTTGCGTAGTTTATACCGAAGCTTTGAAATGTGCGAATTCTCCAAACTCAATGAATTTAATAGACAACTTTGATCAGGGTTCATTCAGAAGAACGGAATAACTTTTGCTGTCGTCTGAAATAAAGTTGTAAGTCGTTCTCATCATTGTGAACCAATACCCGGCTTCCGTTCAAGCGATAGCATAGAGAAGTATCTACAATATTTTTGACAGAATTCAAAGACAAACAATCAGACAAATAAACAGACGTATATATATGTAACAGATCCATGCTGGATCGTTACGACATAGGTTAACCGTGGCCACATCCCAGCGGACACCATTTACGAATTTTGGCTACTCATCTTTCTTGAAAATTGAATTCCCAACAAAGATGGCTCTGAAAAAATACGAAGCTATTCTCCCCTGCACTAGTATCTAGTAATAGGCGAAAGATATTTGAAATCGAGCGACATTTGCACCGTCTAAACCATTTTCAAATTCCCCATCTAGAGGAACCGATCGCGCGAGATCCTGTTGTTGCCTCATTTATAGGCATTTATACGTATCATAAACCTTTAACAAAGACCCTTCGCTATATACCTATGTATTTTCAGTATTTCGGCCTGCACCGCCGACGTTTCTGCTGTTCTTTGTCATGTTGTACCATTTGTTCTGGCCGTAAAGGCACCCCGTCATGTATATTTGTATCGAATTATTATGACCATATTGTAACGCCGCATACTTGGTTTATGCCTTTGTTCTCGTATACAGTTGTTCTCTTGGTTATAACAGCTCGCTGTACTCGATTCATATCCATGCTATTGTCCGTATATATAAGTGACGACACGGTTTCAATGATTTATCACATTTGATTTGTATTGTTACCGTATAATTGGATTGTCAGGATCGTAATAATATTTTTGTACCCTCATTGTTCGTCGTAAGCCATAAAGGCACATAACTGTATGCCACTACGTTGTATTTTGACGCCGTTCTCATGATTATTGTAATAATTTATGGTATATACCCTTGGTATATACGTATTTGGTCATAGGTGTTCATTCGCAACAACTTCTGATTAGGTTGATTTTAGAGAAGCGTTAACGATTTTGCGCATAGAAAAATGCATTTATTATAGATAAAGTAGTTCGGGTTTGGCGAGCCCTTGCCATACCCGATTTACGAATAAGTAAGACGGTACGACTCCCCGAACGCACCCGATATGCATAGGAAAATGGCCCTATCCCGCGCAATAGGACCGTGAAATTTGCTACGATTTTGATAGAAAACAGTGGCCGTAACAAAAGCCCGTCACGACCGTCCTCAAATGTGAGCACCACAAAAATAATGACTGTTCGCCCTATTCCGAACAGCAAATAAGCACAATTACTGAAAAATATAAGTATAACATAATAAATATCAAATTCCCCAGTGTTCAATGTTATTATGGAAACTGGAAAATTAGCAAAATAAAATAAGTTTTAAAATGTCGATTCCGAATACCCGGGATAAAGGGTCTTTGCGGCGCCGACCCATAACTCCGGAACCGTTGAGAAAACGCAAATTGACAACCAACAATTTTGATATTTCTTCGATCTTTACAATGAGACCGGTCCCGTGGATATACGACCAGGATCCGCGGACTTACTAGGAAATAACTATATATATACTCCAGGGAATAACCGGAACCGGAACCGTCCATTTAAGCCGGATCCGGAACCTGGTCTTCGAAATTTATATATAGTAAAACAGATGATGGAAGAAATGAAGGTATAGTGGATTTAAAATGCAATAAAAATAACTTTTACATTAAACTTAATGTATTGCGATGGTATTATTGCCTTTCTGAAACTTTCAAGAGACCGAGGAAGCTAATAATGTTTATTTATCGATCAAATGGGGGGGTTTACTCCTTATACGCTCCTCCATTGCGGCCCTGCTGTCACCGAAAATTGACACCAAGTTTGAGGACGCGATATGCTGCGAAATACAAAGTTCCAGCACGCGGATTTTAATAGTTTGTGTGTACCGAACGCCATTGTCATCGCCAGAAAATAACAGTCTTCTGGAGCAGTTGTTTCGAGATGTTGCCGAATGTGACGATTATTGGCTGAAGTGTATTTGAAGCGATTTCAACCGTCCGTCCATTGATTGGTCGAAGCTAAACTGGCAGCAATCAGATGATAACTTCATGGATAGTGTATTAAATTCGGGATTTACACAATTCGTTCTTGAACCAACACGAGGAATTTATTAGATTTAGTATTGTGTGACGTTGAAAACGCAGTCTCTAGTGTCGAAATCTTAGCTCCTTTGCAATCGAGCGATCACTTTTCGGTTAAGTTCTCGCTTGCTGGGCGCCCTCATTGTAACCAATCACTTGCTGCTGGCGCTAGCAATTCACGCGACTGGAAGCGGGCACCTTGGGGACGCATTTCTTTGTCTTTGGCTGCGATAGATTGGGACCCTATCTTCGATCACGAAGACATTGGTGCCATTTGGTCGGCTATAGTAGAAGTTTTTGATGCAGCTGTCACTAAATTTGTACCGTTTAAATCTTCCAGGCGGTTTCGGAAACCCGTCTGGACCGATGGAGCCTGCTGGGCTGCTCTTCAGCGCAAGTACAATGCCTTTCGACGTTTTAAGCGGACTAATTCGTTTGAATCGTGGCAGAATTATAAACTGAAGCAGCAAATTGCGGAATTTCATTGTGAAGAGTCCATCCGTCGGTTTGAAATCAAGTTGGCTACGAACATTGATCAGGACCGAAAATCATTTTTTAACTATGCACTTAAACGAGCTAAAGTTTTGCCTAAAATAGGTCCGTTGGTATGTGACGATGGTACTGTGTCTAACTCCGCAGCTGAAGACTGTAGTATTTTTAACAGCTATTTTGCATCGGTATTCAACCGATTTAACTTTGTCGCTCCGCATGTTCAGTTTCGTACAGACAGCAGACTTGGTAATATTCAAGTGTCAACCGAAGACGTTCACCGCGCGTTGAATAAAGTCAAACCAGGAGCAGCTCCAGGGATTGATGGCATTTGTAACATCGTTTTACTAAATACAAGTGACGTTATTGCTGCTCCATTAGCTCGATTTTTCAACTTATCCTTAAATAGCAGTACGTTTGTTCCGCAGTGGCGTGATGCGAAAATTGTACCGATCTATAAGGGCACTGGAAATCGTAACAAATGTTGTAATTATCGACCGATAAGTCTAACATGCAGCGTCAGCAAGGTATTAGAATCGATTGTGAAGGACAGACTGGCTACGTTTTTTGCTGACAACCACTTGCTGTATGACTCTCAACATGGTTTCCGTGCTCGAAGATCCACCACCACCCAGCTATTGGAGTTTATAAATTTTGCTACACGCTGTCTGGACCAAGGTGACTGGCTAGACGTTGTTAATGTAGATTTCCACAAGGCATTTGATAAAGTGAACATAGCAGCACCAATCCATAAGCTAGCACAATATGGCATCTCCGGTGCCCTGTTAAAATGGTTCGTCCTCGCAATGGACAGATGTAACTAGTGGAGTTCCGCAGGGCTCAGTCCTGGGACCGCTGCTAGTCATACTGTTTGTAAATGAAATAGACGAGCACGTATCATGTGCGGTGTTCAAGTTTGCCGATGACTTGCGATTAGCTCGAAGAGTACTGCGATATGACCCAGATGTTGACTTTGAAGCGATGAAGTTTGACTTAGACGGTTTGTCGAACTTCTATGCTGAGTGGTGTGTTACAATAAATGAGCTTAAAAGTCACGTAATGCATTGCGGGGCAGGCAATCCATGTGCGATGTACAGCTTGGTGAATAATGTGTTGGACGTCGTCGAGTCTCAGAAAGACCTTGGTGTTGTAGTGACAAAGAACTTAAAGTCTTCAGAGCATTGTGCTACTATCTCGGGGAAGGCAATAAAAGTAGTGTTCCTCTTACGGCGTACAATTCGTCACTGGTCCAAGTTCGTTTGTTTGCAGCTCTTCTCTTTAGTAAGGCCACATGTTGAATATGCAGTAAACGTATGGTGCCCTTACTATGACAGGGACATTTTTGTGATTGAAAAAGTCCAGCGCCTGGCAACCAAGCTCATTCCGACGATTCGACACCTTTCATATAGGGAGCGTCTGAACTTTCTCGGTATTCAGTCGCTAGCAACCCGAAGGCTTCGAAACGATATTCTTCTGGTATTCAAGATAATTCGTGGGGATGTAGCGTTGGACATCTCGAAGTATTTCGCTCCTGGTTTCCCCAGCAATCGAGGGCATAACTTTAACTGGAACCAATTGACATTCCTCGCCTAGATTGTCGTAGACACTTTTTTCCTCACCGTGTAGTTCCAGCTTGGAACGCGCTTCCAACCGAGGTCGTAAGTGCAACTTCGTTGTCACTGTTCAAAAAGAAGCTTCACGAATCCGGGTTCCTCAATGCTGACGAATATTAATATGTTTTTCAACTCAACATCACGCCTTGCTCCAATGCGAGGCGATCTCCTCTTCGCATGGCAAATCAACGCAGATCCAGGAATAAAGCTCTCTCACACACGTGCCATGCTGGGGGAAGAAATGGTACGTCAAATATGTCGGTTTTTGGACATTCAGAGCAAAAAATGTCTTCCACTATACACCATTGCGTATATTGCGTCAAATTTAATGTGCTCACAAAGCTTCGAGCGTAGAATACACACTTTCGCTCTGTCTCCAGTCGTCTCCCTTTACTACACATACGTTTGTTGCATGTTCTTCTGTAGGAAACTTGAAATTATTGGTTTATATGATTCTAAGAGAAAATAATAGATAGAAGGTAATTTTCTGATCACTGGTCAGAGACACTGTTTAGGCTAGCGCTAGACAAACAGTGCCCGTCAGTTAGATCATAATGATGATAACTTTCTAATCAGAATGCTATAAATGAGACACACTGTGATGCTGCTCGCACAGTTTCAATAAATACAGTTCATTGCCAAGAAAGCAGTTTTTTGCTTTGTTGTATTGGAGCTTGATCATTGTATAATATATATTACATAAGTTTGGATTACAGGATGAAGCAAAAACGTGGAAAATTTCAAACAAAATTTTTAAACCGGAATTCCGGTTCCGGTATGGTTTTTGCCCTTTGCCGGAACCGCCACCGGAATACGATGTTCGCCGGAACCTGCATTTTTCACACTTCTTTGTGGTTTTTCCGTAGCATAGAGCACACCGGATTTGAATTGGACTGTCAATTATCCAGTGATTTAGACCATCATAACGTGTGGCAGCAGTGACACGTTTGCTGAGACTTTTACCTCATCGAGGCCTACCACTACGGCTTGGCGCCTTCCCATATTGTGTGAGGTAGCTCTGGACAAGATAGCTTTGGAAGGACAAGAAGTCCAGTGCTGCTGCGCCTTTCTTTGCCGTTCGATGAAGTTGCCAAGCGTTGTGTACAGATGTCTCAAGACCAAATATAAAAGCCGACCACCACCACTTTTTGGATCGAATGCCAACACGATAGTTCTAGATGTTTTGGTCCATCCTGTCAACCCCGTCCATGAATGCGTTGTACTGTGCAATAACATTGGGCTGCTCCACTTCGATCTTCTTTTTGCTTGGAACACCAGCCAGAAGCTTGAGCCGTGGGTTTAACGCTGCCAATGGTTGAGATGACATGAACCAGTCTATTGTCGTTCCAGGCAACGATGATGGCGCCAGTGGATTCATCGTTTTGATAATCATACGCTCCTCGTTCGAGCTTAGGTAAGTTGCCGTTCAGAGGACACTTTTCAATGCGGTTTGCCATGATGGTGCCAGTGTAACCGATTCGATTGGTTTTGAGCTGATGTGCAAGTTTGATGCCATAAAACAATCCATCTGCATAGATGTGAAACTTTTCTTCACGTGGGAGCTTTGCCACCAAATTTAGCACAACACTGGCTGCAAGTCCAAAATCTTTCACGTTGACAAATCGCCCTGTTCCTTTGCCCTGATATGGCTCGAATTTGAATGGCATAGCCAAGCTTGTTGCAAAGGCACCAAAACTTGAATCCAAATCGGATCGGTTTCCCCTTCAGAAACTGCTTTGCGCCATGGCGCCCGTAGTATGGCGAAATGCTTTCATCAATACGCAGTTTCTGCTCGATGATGGCGTACTTCTCATAGAGAGGCCGGAGCTTGGCGAACTTGTCGTCTTTGGGGAGATGGTCATTGTCTGTTCAATGAAAATACCGCTTTATCAGTTCAAATTTGTTTCGG
Organism: Trileptium ribeirensis; assembly: GCA_030248225.1. Lineage (NCBI taxonomy): Eukaryota > Metazoa > Nematoda > Enoplea > Enoplida > Thoracostomopsidae > Trileptium > Trileptium ribeirensis. The sequence goes on from JASANE010010105.1 coordinate 61,376, forward strand.
CGCATCGCGTTGGCAACGTACTCGATGTAAGTTTCTGATCCCGTCTCCCACATCATTCGTCATCGCGGCAAGTCCAAGTATCCTGAGAAAAGTAGTATGCCCAGGAAGCACTTTATGTCGCTCTTATCGACAGAAAAGTCGTGTGCTCCTTTAGATTTAGCGTATTTGTTTGTGTTTTCAACAAAAAGTTCAATGGCTTCATCATCGAAAAACAACTCGAAAAAATCAACAGGGTCATCGATGTCTCCAGCCGAACACTTTGTTGAGGTAGGTGCCTCGGCAGCTTTTGGGAAATCTTGTTTTACCCAAGTCCGTTTTGCGGGGTACTTGGTGGTTGCTATTATGTGGGTGGCGTTCTTTTTGCTGAAACGGGTTCGTCGTCGACGTTGTCCTCGGCCTCCGGGGCTATGTCTTCAACGCCAAAGTGGATGGTGCCGCCAGCTTGAAACAGCGTGAGCGTAGCTCGAGCCCGCAGCTGACCACCGCTAAGGTTATTGTAGGTACCTTTTTCATCTTCATCTCCAGAGTCAGCCTCACTCTCGTTGCCATCCGCTGGTGGCTCGATCGCTATTGTCACGCTTTCGAAGTCCCCCATTTCGTCACCTGAGTCATGTTCAAGAAGATCCAACACCTCTTGGACCGTGTACCTGAAAAGTGATGTTTAGCAAGTAGCTGCAATACGTAAGAAAACATGTCTAAATAGCAACAAAATAATTGTTGCTTATTCAAACTCAATATTTCAACTAGATTTGCGTTGGAAAAAACCTTATAAAAATATTTCAACTGTTTGTCGGCTTATTGCCCACTGTCCCAAAAAATGGACGTTTCATATTTGGCATATATTCTATGCGAAGAAAAACATACGTTATATTTCCAATTATAATCTTCAATTAGACATATGAATCAACCAAAAACAATAAATAATATATACTTTGAGAAGTAACAATACACAAAAATTTTCCTCACCGTTTTGAAATAGTCTTTGACATTGAACTTGAGTAATTAGGAATTTATCTGTATTACAACAATATTATATTTTCTGAAAAAATATTAATACGAATATACTTTCATATACAACACATGCATAATGATAAAGCTAATGCTTTACATGCCGTTGTTCTACAGTCGAAATAATTTACCGTCCCAAAAAAAGGGACACTGGGCAAAGACGGGTTAAACGAAATTCGTTTAATTAAACGCAAACTAACATTTTTTATTAAATTATTTTTTATTTTAACGCAATCGAAATTCGGCAATTTTCGTTAATTTAATCGCAATGGAACGATTTTTGTTTAAAAGAATTATTAATTTTATTTTTGTTTTGACGCGACTGAAATTCGCTAAATTAAACGCGAACTAATATTTTTATTTAATCATTTATTAACTTCGTTAAATTAATCGCAATCGATCCAATTTCGTTTAAACGAAAACTACCGAAACTTCGCATGAGCCTTGAGCAGTTAATTCTGATGGTGGCTGTAGCATAGCTACATGAGTCGCAGCGATATAATAGCCGAAGTATATACTCAAATAATAGAGCTTCGGCTATATTCAGAACAACGCAATTTATGCAGATTCACAGTGAATGGGATTTCATAGCATGTATTAAAGCACTGCGAAATTCAATCAATAAGTGAATCGTTGAATTTTAGTTTCTTTGCGCCCGTAATAGCGTCGCAGAAACACTATCATATTCGGACAATAGGTTGGCGACTGTAATTTTTAATACATTTCAGCAGCCACAGAACTAGTAACTCTATCGAGATTGCAGAACGTAGTGAAGCATAGGTACACCTACGCCTTTTGCGTGCACAGCCAATCAGCTCTCGATAACATACGTCGATATGCTATATGTGGATATCACACAATACCGCATAAGTTAGAACAAAACTAACACCGGCAATAAGTTTCCCATGCCCCAAAACCCCCAAGTGCAAGCTATCAGCCTCCCAGGACGTAAAAAGTAAAATTAGGAATTTTGGATCGATGAACCATGGCGGCGCCATATTCCCGTACCCACAGAACCATGGGTCACAGAGCAAAACCAACACCGGCAATGAGTTTCTCATGCCCGAAAACCTTCAAGTGAAACTTACCAGCCGCCCAAGACGTCAGAACAAATTTTCAAATTTTGGGTCGAGGAACCATTGCGGCGCCATACCGCCGTACCATTGAATAACCGGAACCGTCCATTTAAACCGGATCCGGAACTTGGTCTTCAAAATTTATATATAGTAAAATAGATGAAGGAAGAAATCAAGGTATAGTAGATTTAAAATGCATTAAAAATAACTTTTACATTAAACTTAATGTATTGCGGTGGTACTATTGCCTTTCTGAAACTTTAAAGAGACCGAGGAAGCTAATAATGTTTATTTATTGATCAAATATGTCAATTTTTGGACACCCAGGGCAAAAAAATGCCTTCCACTACACACCATTGCGTACACTGCGTCAAATCGAATATGCTTACAAAGCTTGGAGCGTAGAATACACACTTTCGCTCTGTCTCCAGTCGCCTTCCTTTACTACACATACGTTTGTTACATGTTCTTCTGTAGGAAACTTGAAATTATTGGTTTATATGATTCTAAGAGAAAATAGTAGAAGGTGATTTTCTTATCAGTGGTCAGGGACACTGTTTAGGCTAGTTCCCGTAAGTTTTGGACAAACAGTGCCCGTAAGTTAGATGATAATGATGATAACTTTTTATTCAGAATGCTATAAATAAGACACACTGTGATGCTGCTCGCACAGTTTCAATAAATACAGTTCTTTGCCAAGAAAGCAGTTTCTAGCTGCGTTGCAGATAACGTTAGTTTACTTCAATTTAGACTGATTTACCAAGTTTACAAGCGCATTGGCAGGTTCTTGAAGCAATCTTTGTTAGCCAAGTATACCCTAAGTACTTCTGCGTAAGCCATACTCTGTTGCCGAGTTGGACCGGATTAATGAAAAGGTACCCAACAGACTTCTGGATGTGTAAAATAGCTGCTACAAGCATCGACGTGGCTTTGATTTGTTAACAAACTCCTGCAGGTTATTATGAAAAAGTCCAACTGAAATTATGTGCCCTACTTACGTTTCAAACGTCAAATTGCTTAGTTAATCTTTTCTTTTGCTTGGTTGTATTGGAGCTTGATCATTGTATAATATATACTACATATGTTTGGATCACAGATGAAGCAAAAAACGTGGAAAATTCCGGAATTCCGGTTCAGGTATGGTTTTTGCCCTTTGCCGGAACCGCAACCGGAACACGATTTTCGCCGGAACCGGAACCGCAATTCCGGTTACTCCCAGCCCCGTACCTCAAACCCCATAAATCCAGAACCTGAGCATTAATCGAAAAGCAAAAAAAAGAGGCATCGGCATTTATCATTTTACTATGAAATAAAACCAACAAGAGATAAAAATTCGAAAGCTAAGATAATATAACCTTGCTTCCGTGAATGGTACTAAAATAGGGTAAAATGGGGCAAAAACAGACATTTTGACACTTGGGCCAAACAGGGCCAGTCAGTGTCAAGTTTAGTAACAACGGCACTATCTACATGGTTTTTGACACCAAATTGGTAGTTTTGCTATACTACATGCTTCGGACCGACCATTGTGTTTCTACAATTTTGGGGTTAAAATTACCTTCCGTAGTGCCGTGTTAATCCCATAATAATTTTATATGTTAGATGCATCATTTATTTGCTTGGTACAAAAAACAATTCCAAATGTTGAAATTTTGATGCAGGCGGGAGTTGAACACGCACCTTCTGGAGTGGTAGGACCGGACAGCGCGCTAAACCCCTCAGCCCCGTTTTAACAAAAGTGCCCCGCATTACACTGCAGGTCGTTTGAACTGTGTAGTTTCCCAAAAAGGCTTGAAACGATACATATATGCTAGTATTAATAATTTAGAGCGGTTGAAAGTAACACCAATAAACCGGAACAACGTGGCAGAAATAAAACACGGAATTCTGGCTACCCGAATTTCGCGGTTTGAGGCTGCACAACCGTTTAATAAGCCACTGCACCTTCGAAAAAGCGGTTTGTATCAGCCTTTATATCCTAGCCCATGAGTCTTTCCAGTTTGTTTAACCACCAAAAATCAAAGATTCCTGAAGCAGTTGTTTACTTTACTCAACAGCAACGCAATAAATAATTGATGGTTGCTATTACCTAGGGTAAACTCAACGGTAAATATATATAGTCGTTTACCAAATGGGTTATAGATTAGATATGCTTCCTGGTGCAATATCCCATATCATATACACTGTGTAAATTTATATGACATCACTTCAGCCGTTACTATAGGCGAAAGCAACTAAATCCGACTTGATAGAGTGCTTTTTAATCTCTGCTCCTGGAAAAGTAAGTTTTAAGATTTTAGTACAGATTTAAGGTTTTTAATACAGATAAATGGGTTTACAAATGTGCTTCGATGGTGAAATGCAATTTAATGATAAAAATAACCATTCCTGAGCTACAGTCTTTGTTTTAGCTGTGGATTGGCATTAGTGCAGTAACAAAGACAACCGAACAATCAATCTTATGGAAGAATAATTTTATTTAGTAATGATACATTATGCATTACTGTACCGTTTTCATTTTACCACACTGCCGAAACCAATTTCACGGACATAGAAAAAATTTACAGCTAACGATAAATTTCTTTCAGTAGTTTTTACTGCAAATGCAGCTACATCGAGCTTTATATCACAAAGACCCATTATTCTACAAAAGAGCTACATATTACATAATTATATTACAGATGGTATAATGCCTTACCAGAATTAGCCACAAGCCGCATCACTTTTGTAAATTAGGGTCTAATCTAAACAGGTGTCTTGACAATGCACATGTGTTGCCACAGTGTGGAGGCTTTGCTTAAAACAGGATATTAGATGGGCCATGAGTTTTCCCTGTCCCTGAACAGGTAAATACAATTGCTCTTTGAAATTTTATGTAAGGCATTGCTGAAGCTGAATACATTGGTACATTCGTAACTACTTCAAGAGATTACTTTGAAAATTAATAGTTTGAGCCTAAATATAAGCAATGAAACCGATATGTCAACCGTGCGCCATTTTGCAATGAGCGTACTCCATCAGTTAAGTTGGTAAAGTATTCTAATACTACAAGATTGCGCAATGAAATACAACTGAAAGCGATAATTCACAGTTTGGCGATAGATGAAAACAACGCCAACGCTTCGTGGCGGGAGTTATATTTGAGAATCACCGTCATGTCAAGTTAGCCGAACGTTCCACAAAATATACATTAACTTATGGACGTAAAGGTTAGCGTCTGTATAATTGCGAAAGTAAATGTGATACAAAAAAGCAGAAGTAGCAGGAGTTGGACAATGTACCTTTTAAGATCACACCCGCTGATCTATTGCTATTGTACTCGAATACTTGGCAGCAAGCATATAACATGTTTTGCTTCAAATTAATCTTTACAGCGCTTGTGATGTCAAAATTATAGAGCTGATGAACCAACTGTTATAACATCTTACAAAAAGCCTATAACCTGTATTTTAGGCTAAAATTTACGAAATTTCGCAGTTATCATCAACAACCTATGGATGTTTAAGCGATTGGACCCAAATTTTGTTTTAACTAGTTGTTTCCATAGCTTGGCGATTCTTTTCCCCCTTGATATCACCACAAAAAATTCCTCAAGCAGTAACATCAGTGCTGATTTAGCTGTTACCATACATACATTTCACAGATAAGTCGTCTAATTAAATAGATTTTTACTGTATGTAAAAAATTTTACATTGCACATTCGACTTCATCAAATTGTAACTCCTCAAAAGTCAATAAATTGCTCTAGCTAGATAAAGCTATAGCGAAGTTGCAAATAAAAACGCCACGGTGGATTATCTAATAGCTAGGGACACTGCTTAAGAAAAGCTGTACCAAGAGTCAGCGATGGACCCTTGAAAAACACCGTGACACTTATCTCACACAGACACTACAGTTAATCTCAGAAATAAAAGCAATTTTTTCACGAATCGTTTGCGAAAAATTAATAGCTGTTCAATTGCTATTCGTTAATTTTTCGCGAACTGTTTGCCAAAAAGTTGCGTTTATTTCTGAGCGTTACTGTACATTACATTGGTTGCAGGATATAGCCAAAATCGACCGCGTCAGTCTGCTACCCATATATATATACAGTGTAACGTGACATAAGCAACGGCGCAAACGAGAAAAATCTACAGGGACACTCGTCAGTACCAAAGAAAAAATCTCGGGTGGGGGAAGGATTGGATGGATTGCCATCTAAAACCATTATATGGTTATGCCCGTGCTGGTTACCATAACTTCATATGCTTGGCCGAGTTGGTAGAGTTTGACGTGTCGACCTACATTCCAGTCACACAGACATAATTCTATATATACAAGATTGACCAACTTGACAAATTTCTGGATGGCCGACCTACATCGTCGTCCCCCTAGATATAGTTTTGGAGATCCAACCCTCAGCGCCGCCGACTGTGTTTGACCCACGGACATAACTGTCACATTCTTCTTCAACGGTCTGTATTTGGCCTATTGACAGTATATACCTTGCATTCAACTACGCATGTACAGCTGCTGAGGTCATGAATAACATAACATGCATTCAAGTATTAAATTTTATTCCTAATAAGCGAAGCCAAAGATGGTCAAGGTACCTCATATTTCAGGGAATAACCGGGACCGAAATTTACCAGAACTTGCAACCGGATCTGTGCGTTTAAACTGGATCCGAAATCCGGTCTTCGAAATTTATATATAGTAAAACAAGTTAAGAAACGAAGCTAGTGATGATTCAGAATGAGTTAAAATTAATTTTACACTGAATTTTATGTGTTGCGACGACATTGTTTCTTTTGGACTTTGATGGCGATGAGGAACACGAAGAGAGGACTAATAATGTTTATTTATCAATCAAAACGCCTATTATCTGGTTTCGTCCCACCAGCACAAAAATGCCTTCCACTACACAGCCCTGCGTAAGCCCAGCCATACGGAATATGCTTGCAACCCATACAACAACATAAACTAGACAATTTTGCTGTCTCCACTATCGCTTCCCTTTACAAGATATACGTTTGTTACGTTATTCCGTAGAAACCCTGAAATTGGTTGATCGGGTCAAAGAATATAACTGAAAGTATGATAATTTTCCGACCAGAATGTTATAAATGAGACAGACAAACTGCGATACTGTTCCGCACGGTTTCAACATAAACAGTTCAATACCAAGACCACAGATATAACACATAATTTTAAACGGGAATTCCGGTTACGGTATGGTGTTTGCCTTTTGGCGGAGCAGCAACAGGAACACTATTTTCAACGGAACCGAAATCCCGGATACTTCCTGCGATACTCCTCTAGATCTAAATGTTCTGCTGCGTTGTAGCAGATCACAGAAACTATCCGAAAACTAAGAACTTATCCGCAATTGATCACAGCGCGAAAACAGAATTTTGTGACATACATTCAAGCTTTTGGAAATATAGCGTAGTAAAACGCAACAACATACAGAATAACGTTATTAGTAACTTTATCGAGATTGCAGAACGTAGTGAAGCATAAGTGCACATACGCTTTTTGCGGGCACAGCCAATCAGCTCTCGATAGCATACGTCGATATGCTATATGTGGACAACACATAATACCGCACAAACAAAACTGCCATCGGCAATAAGTTTCCCATGACCCAAAACCTCCAAGTAAATCTTTTCAGCCGCCCAGGACGTTAGAACAAATTTTCGCATTTTGGGTCGAGAAACCTCGGGGGTGCCATACCTCAAACCCATGAACCGGAGCCTTATTCGAAAAACAAAAAAGACGTATCGGCATTTATCATTTTTCTATGAATAAAACCAAGCCGAGAAAAAATTCAAAAGTTAAGATAAAAACAACCTTGCTGCCATGAAGGGTACAAAAGAGGGGGTAAAACATGGCCAAATACCCACATTTTGACCTCTGACCCCGGAACCAGACCACAAATCAAAAAACGCTCGGGGATGTACACGATAAATCAACTACGCCGGTTCGAATGATTGATATATTCTATGTTGATATCATACAATACCACACAGGTTAGAGCAAAAGTAACACCGGTAACAAGTTTCCCAAGCCCCAAAACCCCAAAGTGCACGCTATCAGCCTCCCAGGACATCAGAACAAATTTTCGAACTTTGGGTCGAGGAAACCGCAAACCCCATTGCTTTAGAACCTGAGAATTAATCAAAACACAATAAAAGAGGCATCGGCATTTGTCATTTTACCATGAAATAAAACCAACCACAGGAAAAATTCGAAAGTTAAGATAAAAATAACCTTGCTTCTGTGAAGGGCACTAAAATGGGGTCAAAAACCCTCATATTGACCTTTGACCCCGAACCTTGGGGCGTCATAACCCAGTACACATGGAACCATGAGTCACAGAGCAAAACCACCACCAAAATGAGTTTTCCATGCACGAAAACCCCTGATGAAAATTATCAGCCGCCCAAGACGTCAGAACAAATTTTCGAATTTTGGGTCGAGGAAGCATTGGGGCGTCATACTCCCATACCTCAAACCCCATAAATCCAGTACCGGAGTCTTAATCGAAAAACAAAAAAGAGGCATTAGGATTTATCATTTTACTATGAAATAAAACCAACCATAGAAAAAATTAAAAGTTAAAATAAAAATAACCTTGCTTCCGTGAAGGGTACTAAAATGGGGCAAAAATCCACATTTGGACTCCTGACCCCAAATCAAAAAACGTTCGGGGTTGTACACGGTAGATCGGCTATGCTGGTTCGAATGAACCCAAGATCATGAAAATCGGTTAAGTGATTCCCGAGTCATGGCCGATCACACATACACAAAGACGAAATTTAAACGATTTCATCCCTGCAACACATAATCTCCACTACGTTCTGACTATTATTTATTCTATTGCAGACTGGTTAAGACCAACATCCGCCTCTAGATCCGTCTATATTTATATATATACACTGCAGCACATTAGTGGCATAATACAATTTTGAACTCCACAAAAAGCAGAGACAATATGCATCAAAGGAATATTTAAGTGATTTGCATATCACATGAAGAGGCTTTTCCTATCCCAGCCATCTAGTCTTTCGAACAGAAGTTGAACATCAAACAGAAACAGAACATAATTTACTTATTCTCCAACAAAACTCAAACACACTTCGAATAATTCTCGAACAAATTTAAAAAGTGCATAAAAAATTTTGAACAGATATCGAACAAATTTTGAAATTTTTCGAACTAACAACCAGTAGTATCTAGCATAATTTTGTATAAAACCAGGTCAAAACCATAAATGTAGACCAACCGAAGCAATCGCAAAACGACGAGAACCATTTGCTGCTTTCGCACAAGACCAATCGTTTCACAATAATGTCGAGCGAACGCTTGTAATCGTTTGCGTATGTTGTTGTGATTTCAGAATATGCGTCATCTACAAAAATTACTTTGCTACCAAACCTCATAAAAGAATTTAGCTATGCGCTTCCCACGTCAAATGTGTATCTTGTATGGTGCTATAGTAGCAAAGAAATGCAACTCAATACACCAAGTTGCTGATAAGTCTCTATATATAACACAAAAACGTAATACGGATACTTTGCTACAATTCTACTTATATATTAAAGTTACTGCCCGCGATAAAGAGATCCCGGTATAATTTTGACCGATAGCAACTAACTATAGTACAAAACCCAAACTCACTATGGTTACAACACACGCACGATATTGATGGTCAAAGATATCCGTATACAATCTTGTATCCGAGTATTTTCCCTGACGTTGGGTATCCAATATCAAGATAATCCAGATATCCTACCTTTGCATCACGTAACCAAATGCGAAATTCCTTGTGTAGGGAAGCCACGAACTATTGATTCGATACTAATAGGAAACAGACAAAAATAGGAACGGCACGTGGTTTGACCGCCATCTATACCCACTAGTATACCACAAGAAAAGGGTGAAACGTAGCTGCGTAAGTTTCCGACGTTTAACTGCATGAAGTAAAAGGCGTGCTAATATCGTGTGATTAGATTTGGCAAATAATCCTTTAAAACCCAGTATTTTGCCATATTTTGGGTGGGAGTTGTTCGCATTCAACTAAAGGGCACATCCTCATTAATACCTTTGCTATCGAACAAATAATTTTCCGAAATCCATCCACTGGAAGATATATCCATCCACACGTGACAGAAACACACAACAACATATTTTCACAATTTTCACCATATCTCCCTCGGTGGAAACTACACTCTTTTCGTTTCGATTAAAAACCAAATGTGTCCATTTTCAAAATTAATTACATTTTTAGCTTTTTGTCTTTCCACCATAAACAAACCTATTACAGTCGAAACGATTGTACCTATATCATTGCCTCTACCTACCTCTATACAAATTATTAGTACATTAAATGAAACAAGCGAAGTAAAGAATTCTGATCTTACTAGCCATATAGTGATGAAATTTGACAATGTTTACAATCTGTTTTTAGGCTGACACGCATAACTAAACTTTGGCTGGCCCAATTGATTAGCGCGATAGTTGTGAAAGCTTGAAATTTTTATTTGGCCCTTTAGTTGGGCGTAAAGACAGATTCCAACATCTTCGTCGAAAGAACGGGTCAAACAGGTTAGGGACATGGCCGAAGACGCTCTAAAACTAACGTTATTTATTACATCTACACAAGCAGTGCAGATTTCTGGGTCAAATTGGGCTCATTTTGTAATGCGAATAATCCTCCATATTACTTTAGTGAAGCGAAGCGTGATGCGTGAGGAGTATACACTGAGTGCGCTACGGGGAAATTTGTGAAAATTTCTTTTTGTTTGTTTATGACATTCATAACTCATCTTCGAATGAATGGATTGCGACAAACTTTTTGTTCAATCGCAAAAGTGATGGTCCGACTCCATCTTCTGAATCAAAATGGCAAAATATGTTTTTAAGAGTTCATTGCAAAATTAGGCCTACTAATACCGAGATCTACAACTTTGCTGACTTTGCGACGTTTGTCGGACCACTCCCTCGGCCGTTGTGGGCCCGAATATGGTTTTTCGATCCTTTGCCAGAAATAAAAATTTTCCAATTTTCGGCATGTTATTGCGTATTAGAATGAGTGTCTATTAGGCTATCAAGCTGGCTAGATAAGATGGTTTTGCTATATAGAGTCCGACTTGACTATATTATACCTTTTTTATGGTGGTTTCAAGGGTTTTACCGTAGACGAACCCGATTTCCAAAGTGCAGTGTATTTTATTTGTTTGTTTTCCACTTGTTTCATTCAATTGCTATCGCAGGACTTTAACTGGACAAAAGGACCTGAATTTAGAACTACGATATAGTTGCTAAACGCCCCATTTCCACTCGCTTATCGAGTTACTAGTATAGACGTTTTCGAGGATGCTGAAAATGATATAATGGTAAATTTTTTTATGTATCTACCACAGGTGTATACATCCTTTTTTTGAATGGCTAGTGCCCCATGGTATACTCTCATCCAAACTGAACAATTAATCCACTGCTATACTTCGATACATCTGTGACTATATATATATATAAAGATTTCCTAGGCTGATGAAAACGATCATATATATCTGTTACCGGTATACCATTTTGGAATGGTACTGCATTCCCTGGGACACCAACCAAGGAACCAAGCATGATTTCATGGTTTTCAGTCTAATGCCACATTTTGCTGCATATGCGATTAAGAAGGTTTTCGAGGATGCTGAAAATCAGTGTGTGACTCATCTCAATGCATCAGTGGCAGCATGTATATATATACATCCTTATTTGGGCGGTACTGTATCTGCTAAGACCCATCTTTGAACTGCGCACTATTTCGTGACTTTCAAACATGATACATACTAGCACAAAAAATTTAATATGAAGGATTTTCGGTTTTGTTGTAAATAAAAACATGGTGGCTACTGCTATAATGGGTTGACCAATCTTCTAAAAAGAATTACGACGTCAAATTATCAAAAATTCAACGCTAGTGGCACAGCGCCTGCTTAAAAGATCAATTTTTTCACTAATTCAAAAGAACCTACGAATAAATATTACCTACGATCCCTGTTTGGGTCCTACACGCTTTCTCGGTGTCGTAACTGAATGATCCCATTTGTGGGACGTCGAAGAGACCCTGGAATATGGTGGTTCAAACGTGTTTAGAGCACTAATATGTAAACTGTCACATACCTCCAATAAAATCCTTTAGCCGCTCGGCGACGCAGTCGATGTCGATGCTTTGTTCAATTCTTGAACCAAACACTTTAAGCAAACCTCGTTTGGCATCCAAACAAAATCCAGATGCAGCCACGCAAGACATTAATATATGCAGTGGATAACTCTAAAAATTACTTGTAATTTTTGTAGTCATATAGCGTATATTTTATTATACACGTAGAAAGGGTCATCACCCAAAGAACCTTACGACGCCAACTACAACCAGAATTAATGTTTGCTATAACTTCCACATTTAAATAATTATCGAATAGGAGTGTAAAATATAATCAATAACATATATAGAAGCCATTAAGATATATATAGTAAGTATATAGTTAGAGGCAGGGTTTTTAGTCGGCAGGGTTGCGAAAAATTTTTTTTGCATTTTTACAGTTGCCTTTATATATGTGTAATTGCATATATCAGCTGTCCCCACCTTTATGGGGAGCTGTTGTTTCGTCCATGAGTTCTCACCACGCCATTCGATCAGGCGCTGGATTCAGCACTACTGCTATCGGATCACGTTGCTATCTCCGGAAGGGATCACATTTGAACAACGGTACCATAGATGTAACTTTAATAACCTGTCACCTCCACGTTGATGATGTCCGGCCACGGAGTCTTATCTGTACGCTAAAATGTTTGATCACCAGCGCGTTCATTACAGAACGATCATTGTCCATCTGAAGAACTTGGCCTAGCCCCGTGATACGCCGTTGCTTTAGCAATGCAGCCACATTGTTGTTCAATGCACATCAATAATACAGTTCAGCAATTGTAGAATATAAATGGTGGTTCTGGAACAGCCGTATATGATTAACGTTACACAACATGTTATGATTGCCATATTTTGCTCTAAAACAACCTAATATGGCAAAACAAAGAACACCGCGTAACATTTACCATATATGGTATCGCAGTCATAGTACAGGAACTTGAAATTTTGTAGCAATGTTTGTTAATTTAGTCAACCGAAATCTACAAACAAAACTAAGTTAAATCATCATGAGTATTGATTATGCTTTTGTATGTAAGTTCCTGAGCAGTAAGTTCAATATGTAGCAAATGAGTATCCAGAATGCATGGTAACATTCTTCTTAGTTTCACCTGTTAAAAATATTGAACCACATAGTACTGTGTGTTTAATTTTAAAATGTTGCGAATATGGATCCATAAATGATTGTTAAAAATTGTTTGATAAAAATAGCCCGTTAAAATGTGGAGCCAAATTGTGGCGCTAAAAGATGGAGCCAACATTACAATCAAAATGTTAGTGAATTTGTCACCGCGTGCAAACCTAACTTTAACCCTTTATGTGGAATCTCCGCCTGCATCGCTATGCATCGATTATTTTGCATTAAAATAAACCAGATAGCTATTAGAAAACAGTCTGTTTTAAAAAAAATTTAAAAAACTTATTATTTAGTTATTTATGCTTAGTCAAAAATTGTCCTACTTGAAGCACAATTGCATTTTGCAATTGTCCTTCTTGTAGGACAAATGTTCCCTCATGATCAGAAAATACGTTGTACGAACCTGTATCCAGCTTTGCGTCGGCAGATAGATAATTAAAGTTGCTTGCATGACTGCGTAAGTTTGCCATCTGATCACATCTGTAAGCGCTTCTCAAACCAAAGTTGTGCTTCCACAATAATGTCCAACACGAAACAATACCAAGTATCTAGGTTACACAGTTTATGTTACATTAATATTATTGATACAGTAATGCGGTTACGGTTACGTGTTTAAAAGCGGTTCTTTATTTTACGTAATTTAATAAAATATAGATCAATCAAATATAATATATAATAATATATATAATATATTTATTTATTAATATATTTATTAATATAATTTATATAATAATTATAAATATATAATTTTATACGGTTATGGCTATATATTACGGTTAAATGCGGTTATATACATATTTTACTTGAGTTATTATTTGTTTGCGGCAAATTGCAGTTTAGTTCGCGCCGTAGTGGAACCGGTCAAAGCAGTTGCGCCCGGTTCCCTTCTTCTTGTCCTTGTCAACCTTGACCTGGAACGCCATTATACAAAGTGCAAGATTGCATTTTCGGCACATGATAAAAGTCTTCTGGTCGCACAATTTGCAGCGCTGCTGGACTTCAGAAAAACCAATGCGATGATTTTGGCCGTCATATCGGCTTTCCGTTGACACAAACTTAGCTTTTTTATAGCCTTTTTTGATGTGCTAGGCTGCGGCTCTATAGTCGTGCCGCCGCCAATATTCGACTGGCCTTTTAAATCACTGGAATTCAACAAATCTTTCGCAATTTCAAGTTTAAAATCATACAAAGCAAGATGGTTTTGGGAGCGATGTGCTTGGACACGACGATAAAGAAGCCAAGCATTCACAACAGAAATATCGAGTAAGCGATAAAATAGTCGAGTATACCATTTTTTGGACCGGAAATCAATAGAATACAGTGACGTTAACATATCGACCTTATCAACGCCACCCATGCTGCGATTGTAAGCTTCGACTACGTAAGGCCGCGGTATGGTAATATGCTTCTTACTATTCCGATCCCATCGTTTTGCTGTACCAAGTGGATGAATCCCGGCAAAGGTCGATCCGAGAAGTACCCTTTTTTTATCGAACCAAGCACAGACGACTACATTGTTTACATCATCGCAACAATAATCAAAAGAGCCAGGACCCTTGGAGCGCAACGTTTTTTCGTCGCTAATGGGACAGTTACCCATTCTGTTTTGTCGCAGAGTAAACACCGAGTATAGTCCAAGCTTCCTCAATGCTACGGCCAGCGGATAAGATGCAAAATAGTTATCGTAGTACAGCACGGTACCGCGAGGTAGGCCACGAGCCAAAGAGAGTACAACCTGTCCTGTGGCCCCACATTTTTGAACCAACTCTACGTCGAGACTAAGTTCATTGGCTAGTCTCACGGTTGGGTCTTCTCCCATTTCTGCAGCTCCCCGACTTCGACGAGAAGTTCGCTGCGTTTTCGCTGGAGCTGCGCCAGCACCAGCAATTGCGAGATTATACGTGTAACCAGATTCACCTGCCCTGGTCCACAATTTATATCCCCACTTAACCGGCTTCGCGGGCATATAGTGTTTGAGCGATTCGGGTGCCCTCCCCTTGAAGCCCACCATCTGCTCGTCAACCGATTGGTATTGTTCGCCATCTCCACCGTGCTGCTCAAACGCTTTTACCATCATATTGATGAATGGTCGGACCTATAACAGAAAAAAGAATGTCTTAAGCTTTAAGATGTCCCTTTTAGGCAAATTCCGCCTCTGAAAATAATACTATATATACGTATAGATTTATATCAACAATATAATTTATATACCGTATTGTTTCACTCTCATGGGCAAAATTGCTGGTCCTAATTGCAATAACTTATATATAAATGTAATTTTCAAGTTACCTTCGCAATGCGATCATATCCCGGGTCACCGCGCTTGATACTGTCTGTCGTTGTTGTATCTGCAAGGTGCAGACAAGAAAGAATTGTTAAAAACCGGCGATATGTGATTTTTGTGGCAATCATTTCTTGCCGCAGGATACCGATCCAGTAGCGAGACTTATCCGGCATTTTCACCAATGACATATACGGAAGGCAGCCGATAAACACTGACATTTCTTCAATCCTAATCGGATCACTGCTGTATTTTGGTCGTTTCTTAGCCTTTGTGGGGTGCAACAATTTTCGCGTTTGATAGATATTAGTTTGTTCTGTGAGGTATTCTACAACCTCAGGACTGAAAAACAGACTAAAATATTTGTAGAATGATTCCCTGGGTTGAACAATTTCCCAATTGTCAAATCCGCTGAATTCGCCTTCTTCAATATTCACCTTAGGCAAATCCTTGCCAGATTTCCAAATAGGACCAGTAACAAAATTAAGTAACGGTTGCTTATCCCCATCAGAGTCAGATTCACTCCCAGATTCACTGCTTGATTCGCTTTCTGACGAGCTGTCTGTGATTTGATAATCACTGTCATTATCGTTGCTATTTTCACTGTCTTCTCCTGAGCTAACTGTTATTGCAAATTTACTGTTCATATTTCTGAGTAATAGTATTTATTAATACTATTTATTATCTGGATTTATATTTAAATCACAAGAACCTGTTTACAAAAAGCCTAAAATATCTAATATAATATACATCTGTCTCGATACACACAAAGGCACCAACATGAAATTGTCCTTCAGGGAGGACAATGTCACATTGCATTTGTACTTTGCGAAGGACAATTCTTATTCTATATATAATACGCGCAGTTATTTATGTAGAAGACGGATGGTTCGTAAAACGTCCTTTGTAGAGGACAATTTATAACATGGAACAGGTTGATTAGGAGCAAAATGAAGAAAAATTTAGCTTTGTGGTCTCTCAAATACTTACAATGCCTTTGAGAGTGGTTGGTCATGTATAGTGGAATATTGTGCCACAAATAATGTGTTTATGGTAATGTAATAACAATATTGCTATACGTGATATCATAGCATGTTGTTTCAGCCAAATACCGTTAAAATGTCGTACACGCTAGCTAATATGCGACTCCTAAAAATTGTCCTTCGGGAAGGACAAAAACATATAAAGGGTTAATCTAACCTATATAATATAGATTTGTGACTGGTGCATCTAATACTTAGTGCATATTGACCTATAAAAATTATGTTAATATTTTGTCAATTTTTCCGATACAAATATGCGGCCAAAATCTGGAGGCTACCCGTAGAGATGAAATAGGTTTCGAGATTTTTAATTTTTGTTTTTGAAATATGGATCCAACTAACGGTTGCCGAAATTTGTGTGGTTAATATTTATAATGTGGAACCAACATTTGTGAACTTGTCCTGTTCGAAAAATTTATTCAAACATGGAGCCAAAATAAACACCCAAGTTTTAAATTTTTGCGGATCCAACTAGCGGTTGGCGAAATTTGTTTTCATAATACTGTCCGTTAAAATATGAAGCAAAATTTGGCACAAAATATAGAGCCGACATATTCCGAACTAAGAATTCTAAAATTAAAAATACATAAAACATACTTGGTAATAGTCAATTACTGTTTTGTTCGTTTAACAATATTGTCATCAATAAATTTTCTAAGTATTTCGAAGTGTTGCTGCATAATGTTTCCAACAATTTTGACCATTTCGTTTCTATGCTTCGAGCTAGTTTTAAATGCCTCACATTTCGTAGCAAGTTTCTCGTTGAATTGGTAATACAATGACAATGGATGCTAGATACTCGAAATTAACGTAGCTGTTTAAGATTATATATATTTAATATTGTCATCATTGTCAGGATTTTTTGTCATAATTATCATGCTAGTTATATAACGTCCTGTTATGGAAAATAGATGCAGCTTATCAATTACGCAGTTTGCAGCTGTTATATATGTCAAAGATAAAACCTGCGTTGTTATTGAAACCCATTTCGAGGTCGGCTAATACATAGCTGTCTGCACCTGGACAGAGACTGAAAAAGTTTATTGCCGGAACGCAGTTCATTTATTGCTGCATCTAGAAGTCGCAACAAATTAGCCTGTTCTGTGAAGCTAATTGTAACAATTTTAGAACGACTTTTATACTTAACATATGCTTTTAGCATATGACTTATTTTATCATAACTAATTTTAGTCATAATCGATATTAAGCTGGATATGCTTACAATTATATATATCACTTATATTTCCGAATGGTGGCATGAGTCATCGAGAATTTGAAGCACAATTTTGAATGCGAGTGGTAATGAATGTGTTTCTGATGATGCTGATTTTGTTATGTCAATGACGGGTTGTTTTGAGGTAATATTTTCAATTATAGCCGGCTGCATTATGTCAAGTGTTGCACTTTCTTCATCGTCAACGATTGAAATACCTACTTTTTGCGTATGTCACGCTTTTTGTTGATTTATTTCATTTTTATCTTCTGCTGTATGCGACTGTGAAATATAGCTGTAAAATGCTGCCATTTTCTCTGAATCGTTGGTTATTACAGCCTCAGCATCTACTTCCACGTGTGTACATATTTACAGGTTCGGCTTCTTGCAAAACTGTTTCTCCTTCGGGTTCATTACCACCAAATCGATAATTTCTGTTGCTGTTGTCAGATGTCACTGTTTCCACAGGGTAGGACGTGATATTTTGATGGTCTGTAGCTTTTTGACTGCAGCTAGCGTGGTTCGAATTGGTATCCGTGTGATTTTTATGAATTACATCAGTCACGACTATATCAGAAGTGGTGGTGGCGCTCGATAACGCTTTATTTCAAATACATTGAACTTGAAATAGCATGAATTTGGGTTTTTAACGGTTGATTTGGATTATTATCACACTCAGAAGAACCAGAAACGTTTGATTCGATATCGATATTTGGATCAGGATCAGGGTCGACAGGATTTGTTTCGTCATCAGTTACAATAGTTGTAACAAACGGATGTGCCGAATACCCACTTGAAACTACAGAATCGCCGTCGGCTGCTGCAAGTTTAAAGAGGAGATTACTCCGTTGATCTTTGTCCCCCATGTTTGCCTTTCATTGGAGAATGCTGTCGTTGGTTATTTTGTGGTGGATACAGCATCGCTAAAAGAAGATCACTAAATGCTATCAATTTACAATTTAAGAATTTGTCTTACTTTTGAAGTTTATAAGTGTGTAACTTGCTAAAATAATGCCTGTACATTAATTCTGACACTATGAAATATATATCAACTTATATGCCTTCCACCAATTAGTGAACCAACTATAGTAAATTTTAAAACACACATGGGTAGCGTTTCAAGGTAGCATGAATTAGTAAAATATAGTGACAAATGTTATTACATAAGTGCCGCCGGATGTAAAATAATTTACGACAGTACGGAACGTATGTCAGTTCGTGTAGAGATTGTCACTGAACGTATAGTTGTTTCGCAAACCTTTTATTATAATGCAGCTTTATAACTTGATCCAAAAATGCCTGAATGGTTATATTAGCAAATTATGCTTCTGATTATTCTTAATTATTTAGATTCGGTTATTTACAAGAAATGATTAATGTTCCTCCGACTTCTCAGGTGACTCAATCAGCCAGCACAACAGCACCTAAAGTTCACAGAGCCAATAATCGATGAACAAATCAATCTACTACTAGCAATCAGTAGTTGATATAATTGCATCCACACAGATTCAACAAATGGTAACTCGTACAGACATTTGCGGAGCAGAACAATACGTTGTTGTGGTAAAAGCGGGCAAGACTTAACAGTGTCAAAAGTTGCTATGAATTTGAAAAAAAAAACGATGGTTCCTCCTACAGGACTGAAGAATTGATTGGAACAAAGTCTATTACTGAAAATGTCCAACTCTTCGCGAGCGGTAGACAAAGAAAAACGAATCAATCAGTTATGATTGAATTAACTGTACCATGGGCACAATGGGCTGTTGGGTCTGAATTTCCCGTGAAAACAAAGACATCTGAGATGAAAATACAAAAGCGAGAAAATTCAAGAGATCCTGATGTTCATGAAATATTTTTCTAATTTTAAGCGCGTGTGATTTATTATTATAATTTTGACTTATAACCGTTCCTGTGAAGTACAGTTTAGCCGTACACCGAGTGCTTATTTAATTGATAGTAGTAGAATTAATTCACAGCAGAAGTACCACGGTAAAGCTCGATGCATTATATTGGCTCTGCTTTGTAGCTCCAGCAAGCATAGGTCTGTAATTTGCGTCCTGCATCGAAGCAATTGCAGAAAAATTCAATGTATTTCTTATGCACATTATTATAGCAGTAGGATAATATAAAATGTGTTGCCACCGACGACTCATCTCGTTGAAGATAGTTTACGTCACGCAGTTGCCTGCTAAAATGTTTACGTGTGAATTTTGCAAGTCTAACATTTTTGCAATCTAGTTATAAATGTGTGGCTTGAATTGCATGCAAATTTTGTGCGACGTTTGTCAAATGTCAAACTAGCTGTGAAATATTGTACACAAATTTTACATCCATATTTTCGTTTGAAAAAAGCTGTGAATATTGAAAAATGTAACTGCTAAAAATAGGCTATCACCTGTAACATATATCATGGAAATAGTTTATGCCATACAGATATATACAACAATTTTACCTATGAATTTTACCAATGTAACAGAAATTTAGCTTCACATATGAGTTAAATTGTAAGTCAACTTTACTGAATCGTTTCCAAATATCAAATTATCTGGGAAATATTACTTACAACTTTTGTCTCCATGTTTTCGTCTTGCAAAATCTGCAGGTTTTCCAATGTAAGAGGAATTTTGCTTCACATGACTTAAATTGTAAATGAACTTTATTGAAACATTATCAAATATGAACTTAGCAGCGAAATATTGCATACAATTTTTCCTCCATATTTTCGTGTGATAAATTTGCAAATTTTGTAAAATCTAACTGCTAATAAATTCGGCTACAAATCTGACTGTGGTCATTTACGCTGGCGCTGATTCAATGGTTGCCACACAATAAAATTTGGTTTGAAATATTTTATGCTGTAGTAGGAGGACACTGCACGGCATATTTATTACTTTAGAGCGTATAAATGAAATCATTAGTTACAGTGGTGAAAAGAAGTGAGCAAAGATAAACATCAAAGTGTTTAGGTACAGGCGAACAAGCAATTTTTTAAATTAAATAGTTTAAAAAATTGACAAGTGATAACGCATACATATGAAAAATGTTTAGAATCCCCATCTATTAAGTTTTTTATAACAAAAAACCTAACAAAAAAATTAAAAACGTATATAAAACAAAGTTCTGAAATTTTGTCATTATGAAATAGGTTTTCTTTACTTTAATTTCAGCAAATATCACTCTACATCGCTAAACATTACGTCACCGTGCACTCGTCTGGCTAGACTGTCTAGGGACGGAAGAACAAATTTGAAGATAGATTAGTGTGGCTGATTTTTTGAAAGTTTGTCTAACATCATTTCATGCTAAAATGTCAATAATTTGGGGAGTTGTGCTGGTATCAATGTAACAATTGTTGGCAACATATAGTTTGCCTCTTCGTATGTACTGATTCTTTGTTTAACACTAGCTGTGTCATGACATCATGCCTCAAAAGTACCGATACTGCAGCAGAAAATTGTTCAACGTTAGTTGTGTATAAAATAGTAAGTTGATAACTATGTCAATGAGCGGTGGAGTTGTGCCCATAGCATTGTAACACTTTTGTTTAGACTAAATGATCAAATTTTTTTCAAACATAAGTAGTCCAGACTAGTTAGTGTCTTGTCACTATCATGAGTTGAAGGTATCGATCAAGATTGACAACACATATTTCGAAAATACAACATTAAATTTTGGCTCAATTTGCATGTAAATATTATCATGTTTCAGAATTATAAATAGCCAATACTTCTTAATTCATTTCTTCAAAAGAACCTACGCCAAAGTATGGGTTTTCATTATGAAAGTATTAGTGCAAGAGAAAATATGATTAAACATCAACTAACAATCGGTACCGCGGTGTTCAGCGGCACCGAGCATGTATTCGCAAACGACAGCAGACGTTCAGCAGCAAGTGCAGTCCTTACTGAATTGCAATCATTGAATAACAACGATGCTGGTCTACGCAATCGACTAGGTCTGTTGCCGCGACCTTTCATTGTGCAAACGGATGTGATTCGCAATGAACTCAAAGAGGTGAAACAGCGAGCACGACATTTGACTGCTGCGCATAAGGCAAAGGTGTTGCATGCGACAGTTGCAATTTGCGTAAATAGATGTTATATTCAGTCGCGAACATAAAACTGATGAATAAGTTGTGATTTGTTGTTATTACTGTTGTTATGCAAGAGTAAACTTAAGATGCGCCCCCAACCATCCTCTTTTGACACCATATACAAAACGTTGTTAGCGAACAAAACTCGGATTTCAATAGTCGTATCCAATTTCGACATTTTTCTGTTCCATAACGGTATTAGCGAATGCAATTCGGTCCCTGTACTTTAACGCCAGTGTGTTAGCGAACATTTTCAAATTATAATGTATGGAATATGAAACGGACTGATTTCTGTTATTTAACGCAAAAATAAACTTTGTGTTCAGTGTACAACTGAATGGCAATCGCTTTTGTCAAAAGAGGGTGGTAAGGGTCGCAGCTTAAGTTTACTCATGCATTAATATGAAATAAAATTTGAGAAATTTTTCCAAAATTACGTGCACACAGTTTTTATTGCGGTTACATAACTTTAAAAATTTACGCTTTTAGCAATACCGAAAGTACCTTCTTCACTCTGTTTAATTTGAAATCAATCTACACATACTGCATATTCTGCACAGCAGTATTTTTTAAACATTTCTAATACGATCTCTTAGCATTTTACATAAATACCTAATAATTATTTGTGAGTGTAATTTACAAAACCAATGTGACCCATCATTTGATTTGCAGCACGTCATATGTTGTTACAACTAGTAACACGTAAACGTGGGTGACGGAGGCATGGTGGTTAACAACGGCGTGAATAGTGCATACAGCTTGTGGAATTTCTAACATTTTTGGTAACAATAATAAGAGGAAGACATGAAAACGTCTAGTTATTTATACAGTAGAATGACAATACATCTATCAAGTTGTACCCATCAATGAAATTTAGTCCAAATCGGCCGAGTCATTCAAAAGTTATAACACACTTAATAATTTTTCACTCATTTTTAAGAGACTTTGCTTAATTTTAAGAGAATTTATAAAGGTAAGTAGATCACTCGTATACAGTCTTTTAGAAAACGTGAAGTACATATTATGTCAAAAAATGACCGAGATAGCACGAACGGTTGTCGAGATATGGTGAACTTAAGTTTCCCTAAGTCAATTTTAAGAGAATTTGCTTAATTTTTAAGGAAAGAGATGAAATACGTCAATCAGCTATATACAGCTGTTTAGAAAACGTGAAAATACATTTTATGTAAAAAAATCGCCGAGATAGCACGAACGGTTGTCGAGATGCGGTGAAAAAGCTGAAAAAATGGCAAAAATCCCTAAGTTTGAGCAACATTTGCTTAATTTTGAGTACAAAGCAATTTTCGTAGAAAAAAGTGCTCAATGAAAGGGCACTCCGCAAGAGAATATGCAACACGAAGAAAAAAAATTTCTAAAATCGGCCCAGGCGTTCAACCTGCAGACCTGTCTGTGACAAACAAAAAAAGTCACAGAGAAAATAGAAATTTTGCGTCTAGTATATTGATATATATAAAGTTTAATGTACGCCGGTCGGTTGGCTTCGGTGGCTCGTCTTGCCTCCGTCAGTAACAGTATAATCTGTTATAAACGTAGCAACATTTACCAGTTTGCTATTATTTCGTTAACTGTTACTGCACGATATTGTCGGAATCTGCTAACGCTGCTCCAGCGCTTGTGCCATATGAAAAATATGTAGTTACCGACGGCGACGATCCGCAAATTTTCGTTCGGTTCTATAGCGGTTGGAACGGTTTGTCAAGCTTTCGGTCGTCTCCATTTTACTTTGGGGAAGTAAAATACTGAAGTGTGCAGCACTACCCTGAAGCACAAAAAGCGATCTTTATGAAGAGGCCAGACTTGTGCAATATGGTATTGAAAACGTATTCTCCGCGAAAGTGTAACGAAATAATGGCGACTTTCGCAAAATTTACCAAACAGTTGGGAAAAATCCATGCTCATGCACTTGAAAATTGCATTACGATCGAAATTTTCGCAACATCCGGGCCTTCGAGATATGTTAATCAATACCGGTGATGCAGTATTGGTTTTCGCCAGTTGCAACGATCTTATTCTTGGCAGCGGCTTTCCAATAAATCACGACGATGCAACAGATATTGAAAAGGCAAATATATTTGGCTTCCTGCTGCTGCTTCTCTTTACTTTGCAGAATCAACAAACTCAATACAATCACGCTCAGTTGTTCTTCCACGGCTATCCACAGTCCCACAGGCAAAACCGACAACATTTCGCTGTTAGCCAATACATGGGACGGTGGTGGATCAGGTGCGTTATTTGTCGTTTTTAAAAAACTCACGTTTATATGAAGTTTTGAACAATTAACATAGTAATGCACAAGTTTTAAATTCCAGCCCGTTTATAAAATTTTGTTTTTTCAGTTCACCGACAAAAATTGACTTGGAACGCTGTTGATGAAACTTCGTAACGACTTTAACAATTCGGCGGCTGAAAACAACACACGTTGTGAATGCAGATAAATAAAATATCTTTGTTTTTGAAATATGGACGATCTGAAATGTATTCAAATAAAAAATTTGTTAAAATCACATTATTATAATTCTGAGGCCGGTGGAAGCTACTCAAGTGCAGAAAAACTGTTTTATGCGTGTCGAAAGCATCAGTACAATAACAAGACGTGATATGAAGCGTTGGCTCGACAAACAGCTAACACATCAACTTCATAAACAGCATAGACTAAGCAAAATGAAAACGCGAAGTTGTCGCAAATTCTGCAAACGATCAGTGGGACTTGGATCTAATGTTTATCACGAAAGCTAAGAAACAAAATAGAGGTTTCGTCTATGTTCTCATCGCTGTCAACTGCTTCAGCAGAAAAGTTACCATTGAACCGTTGCGGCGAAAATTGTCGTTGCGGCTAGTTTTGCCGAACGATTTATTCGCACGTTACGTGGCAAAATCTTAAAGTACGTTACATACGCCCAAACCTTTCGCTTCATAAACAAACACCAATCGTTTGTGACCTCTTACAATAACAGCTATCATAGAGTAATCAGCATGACGCCAAATGAATTAAACAACGCCAACACAGCCAAACTAAAAACAATATTACAGAAAACAGTCAACTAAAACAAAACACTGCAAATTAGAATTGGTTGACATAGTTCGAACTGCGCTTCGACACGATGTGTTTTTGAGAGCACAGAGCGTGGGTGGACCAAGGAGTGCTATGAAGTATGGCAGCAACGCAATTCCGATCAAGCTACATATAAATTGCAAACAATGTTTGGCAAAAAGTTAAACGGTGAATATTGCCGAGAAGAGTAACAAAAATACAACTGCCTACTGGCGGGCAAGAAAAAAATTATATAAAACACGCCGCACAACCGACATCATCAGTTGCATCGTCGGCTACAATGGCACAAGATAAATCAGATATTGCGTACCATTTGACGACTTGTTGCTTTGACAGGCACATCCGTTTTGATGTGCTGCACCGTATCGATTGACATTGGCGTCTGTCGATCTACAGCCCCAACAATCAAATTTTGAATTTGTTAGATTATCGCTTGTTCTGTTAGTGTTTTCGCCACATGTCAGCGTATGAAGATGATAGCGATAGAGTTGTAGTTTTTGTTGGTTTATTGCTAAAATGTATAAATAACTGCTGCTTAGATTGAAAATAAAATGATCCGACAATAACAACGATAATTTTTACATTACGTTACCCAGTAAAGTAGCCATGAAAGATTTTCCATCCAACAAGTTGTCCAACGACGACGCTAGACTTTCCATTACATTTACAAGACGAAGAATGGGAAGTTGGTCTGTGTGAAATAGGTTATCCTACAACAATTTTCAATGTTTATCAACACAGAGCAACAACATTTCGATATAAAACCACCGATAGCGATTCGTGGGTATATATAATTCGATTCCCGATGACTATTGTACAAGGCCAAAATACGTACTGAATGCAATGAACAGCACTCGACACGAGATGTCGTTAAATTTTCCTATGATTTATTGAAAAATTTCTTGTTCACGCGACGAAACCAACTGAAATTGTGTTTGAAGGACGCACTGCGCTGTTTGGATTTGTGCTCGGCGTCGAATACAGCAACGATTCGATGGAAATCATCATTGCGCCTTATCGTGCAGATTTTACAGCCGGAATTGTATGTACGTTTATTCCAATATATATATGTACACGTCTTGTTGGCGACATACAGTCGCAACTTCTTTGAATTATCGTGATGGACGGCAAAAAAGTCGATTCGACGTTCCTGTATCGACATTTGTATCGCGATGTTACGATAAGCCATGTTATGTGCCAATATTTCGACAAGTTATTTGCACAATCAAAATATGTATAAATACCGATGATAATGCTGCACTGCCATTTGCAAACGGTAGTGGTTGTGTCATTGCAACACTTCATTTTCGTCGTCAAGTTTAATAAAATGGACGACTACTAATCGGTCACGATGGAAAACATCGACTACCGTTGCCGGGTTTCAATACCAGAATATATCAATAAGGGCACGGCGGTTGGGATTCAACTTTCACTGCGTTGTCTCCCGGATTGTTACCGCTCGTTCGCTATGCAGCACCGCCTGTGGTTGGCGCCGCGACTTAGGAAATTGGAAAATCGTTGCTCCAAAATGCATGATCAACTGTAGTGAAACGTATTCGACGGCGTCATCAGTCAAAACCACAAACTGGTGGCGGTAAACGACGAAAGTATAAAAGTGAGGCTCGTCGCCGGCAAACCAAATCAGTTGTTGCTCGCAATACACAAAAGCGGCGCCTGCAGCGCCGTTCCCACCCGCGCGGTACATAAAGTCACTTCAATTACGCTGATCCGTCAAATATTTTTGGTTAATAGCATCATGGCGTCCGGTCGCGGTAAACGTCGTATCGGCAATTTTACTATAACCGATCTAGTTTTAAAAAATGAGCTAGATTTATTTTCATCGCGGACCCAACAAACTTCAATAGGCTGAAACACATTGGTTGACATATATCCGATAAGCGGAACATTGAAAGAAACTAGCTCGACTTGTTTTCATATATCGCCAAATTGGCGCAAACGACGAGCCTTACGATGACACTGCTGTTGTAAATTTTTTCGGGCACGCCATGTTCAAACGAATTGATATCAAGCTACAAGATACCGTCATTACAACGACTACCGATAACTATCCGTATCGCGCGTATATCGAACGGTTATTAATCTACAGCTACGACGCAAGGTCAACACAACTTGGTTCCGAGCTATTTTACGCGGATACAGAAGGCAATTTGGATCATCTAAGCAATGATAATAGTGGATTCGTGGCGCGACGAAATCTTGTTTCGTCATCTAAGCGAGTAGTCGCGCTTGTCCGGCTATCGACAGATATTGGTAATCGGCCCAGACTTTTGCCGACCGTTGATATTGTGTTACATCGAATCTCCAACGCTTCCCAGTTCACACATCCCGCGACAACGCCAGCACCAACATTAGAACTCGATGAAGTTGCGTTGTTCGTCGCGTGCAGATAGCACCACCGATGGCTACAGCAATGGATGAGTCGATTCGTCACCATTCGGTAAAATACTATATACCAAGAGCGGTTGTCAAAGAGTTTCAAATTATAAACAGTGGCCGTACACTAATCAATCGTGAAAATATATCACGAGGGCCGCTACCACGTACAGTTGCCATTGGTATTGTGGAAAGCGACGCGTTTAATGGAAATTGTGAAGTCACCTTTTAATTTCGTTTCAAAAGGACCATCGTTTGTATGTTTATACAACAGAAATGAAATTGTTCCCTCGATCGCTTACACACCAAAATGAAGAGATAGCGATGCTGTCCGCGAAATTTGAGCATTTTCCTTTCAAGCGGCATGTATGGAGGAATCAGATAACGTATGACGACTATTTGCGCGATGGCTATGGGCTGTACGGATGCGATATAACTCCCGACGAATCAGGTTGCGAAAGTTATGGGTTGCCGGCGCGTTAAGGCTTAACTAAGTTTGAAGATGATTTTTGATTCTAAAGATATCGATCAGCCGTGTAATATAATTGCAAATTTGATTTACGATAATTGTATATATATATATATATATATATATATATATATATATATATATATATATATATATATATCGATCAACATCGTAATGTAGTTACGGATTATTCTGCGTAGTCGACTCAACGATGAATACGTTAGAAATTGCACATGCCCTTGAAAGTAACACTGTAACCAAGCCGTTTTTAAAGGCATTTAGTCGTCGAATAGGTTACCACGTTTGAATAAACCTATCAGTCGAGGTCTTATTCTAATTGCAAACACAGACAACGATAGTGGACCTGGCCAGCACTGGGTGCTATTTTGGATTTCATCATCAAAAGAACGCTACTTTTTGATTCATATGGATTTGTACCGCAACTATATTGTGCGCAATTTCATTCATTTTTGCGTAAAAATTGCTGTAATTTTTGGTACAATTCAAAATGCGTTCAGTCATTATATTCCAACGTATGTGGGCAATGGTGTTTATATATATATACATAGCGTTTTGTATATGTTGAGCGCACAAGAAAAGCGTTGGCACGTTTGAACGGTTTTTACAGCCGTTTAGCAACATCGATCGTAAAAATAATGACAGTAAAATGATGAAAATGCTGTGCAAAGCGTAAACAGAAACTATATAAATGCCGTCAACGGTTGCAAACAAAATCATTGCAATGTTGCAGCCGTATGTTTGTTATGTTAAAACGTTATGCATAGCGCAGAATTTGACACCCGCCTACATTTTCCTTCAACGATGATTGTAATGGGTGTTAGTGGATGTCGTAAAACTCATTGGATAACGAAACTAATACACGAAGGAACGACTATTTTTCGCACACCCCTGGATTACATTCATATTTGCTACGGTGTCTATCAACCGATATATATTGCGAGGCATTGAAAATTTGTCGATAAGCGAAGGCTGCGATGAACACGAACTACAAAAACACAATATTCTCACCCCATCACATAATACTCTGATGATTTTAGATGATTTACATATCGAAATGGCCAATAATCGGTTGTTCAGCAAATTGTTTTGCAAGTTCAGCCATCATTTTCGTTGCTCAGTTATATTTGTTACTCAAAATGTTTATCACAAAGGATCTCAAATGTGGGACGTTATAACAAATGCGCATTATATTGTCTGTATGGCACAACCGCGAGACAAGACAGCAATCACAATAATATCAAGGCAGATGTTTCCGCGAAATCCACAATTTCTCACGTATGCATATGAAAAAGCAACAGACGAACCGTAGGCCAATATAATCATTGACGCACTACCCATGACACCGTCTTCACTCCGAGTTCGTGGTGGATTATTTAAAGACGAAGCAGACCATGTATGGATACCATCGGCGATTTCATATTAAACAATCAAATTCTAAGCAACGATTGCAGAAGCATGTCGATGTCTTTCGTGTTTTAACTAAATGTCCTTCTAAGCTACGTAAGGCGATTATTTTGAACGCTGATAGCGATCTTATTGCGGCTATTGTTGAATGTTTGTATAATATAGCCCGCGGTGTTGTTCGTTTGAATAAAAAAGAAAAAAGCAAATTGCGGCCATTCAAATATGCAATTATACGCCTGCTTCATCCAGGGCTAAGGAGCGACGCTCGAAAACGATTATTTCCCCAACTCGGAGGTGGTTTATTACATGTTCTGCTTACGGTTCTGCGTTACCATGACTGCTCGCAAAATGATTCTTATGCCTGCGGAATTTGTCCATACGATTGAACGAAAAGAATCGCTCTGCACCACTGCATCGACAAAACTACAAATTATGCTTTACAAAGCAAAGGAACAAATCTAAAAATCAAATTTGCCAGACTATACAAAAGAAAGGCTGTATAACGAATTGTTGCAAAAATTTCTTTCATTTTATCGAAGAAGCGATCGAGCAAAATCGAATATTCCTGAAAAAAAACGAGCAACAGTACAGAATCAACTAATACTGGCGATAATCGAAACTCATCAATTCTATTCCAAAATGATTTGCTTCAAATGCGCGACGTTTGTTAGAATCTTTAGCGGAGCATAAAGAAAAATTATATTGGAATGCCGATGGAAGCCAAGTGTTCATAGATCGAAAACTGGTGAGTGATGCTAACTTTATCGATTTGCTGCACTACATATTTAAGACTCGTCTGCCAAACCAGGCCTTAGTCAGGCTTTAGTCAATTTAGAGCTGCAATTGCTGAGCTGTCGATACCGACAACTTGGATTCCAAACATAAAAGTTAGACGAGATGTTGAATTAACGCTACAACGACAGCAAGCATCGCCACAATCAATCGACGATGATGATCGGCACTACACGACGACACCAGTAGCTGAAAATCGACAATCCATTAAACCGAATAAGAAGATCAGGCTTCCTGAAATGACGAAGATTTAATTGAAAAAATTATTCATTATAGCGAGTTTTTATTTTGCATTTGTGTGAAACAGGGTAAATTTTCATTCTTAGGTGTTGCGCCATGGAATTAGCTTTTGTTGATCGGCCACTTTGCGGTTACATAGATTTATTGTCGTTTGCAACAACAACTATCATGATTTCAACATTTACACGCAACAATTGAAACCAAAAATCATAACACTGTGTCAGCGTTTACTAGAATGTGAACTATAGCTTTCAAGTGGCACATCCGTGTAAAGCTAAGATTTGTAAAGTTGCTCGATCAGCAGACATGAGATGCATTTAGCAACAGGCAGTCTACAATTTTGCCAGCAACAAACTTACAAGATGAAATCAATGCGATATTCCTATATATTTCGAACAGAATTGAGGAATTCTGTGAAAACTGGACTATTGCTGAAATATTAAACACTGAGATTCATGCAGCAGTGTATCAACCTGTCGCAGGCTCACAATCGACCTACGTAGAACTGCCGCGTGTGATTGCAGCTAAACATGTAGTAATAAACGTTTACAACAACGACAAAAAATGCTTAAATGAGCTATTCTGTCTGTTCTTCACCCACCACATCATGTTAGCAGCTACAAACACTATGAACGTCTATACAATTTCGAATCCTATGCATACCCATTCAAATTTAATTCTATCGCACAGTTTGAGGAGGAACATCAGTTGTCTATTTTTGTTTATGGCTGTGAGCAAATGATTTTTCCCATCTATAGACCAAAAATTATGGATAAACAATGGATATTGTTGCTTTGGATTGCGAATAATGAAAAAGGGAAGCGGGCATTATTACTGGATTAAAGATTTAACTAAACTATTTTATTCATCGCGCAAACATGGAAGCCGGATGTATTTCTGTCCGGTTTATTTGTTCTCTTTTACAACTCAGCAACGAGTTGACTGTCATTTTAAAACATACAAGACAGACTATTGCAGAATTGTAATGCCCAAGGAGAATACTAATACGTTAAAGTTTAATTAGCATGCAGCAAAGATGTTACGTCAACCGTACGTATTTTACGCCGATTTTGAATGCATTATTGAAAAATGCAACTCTACATCGTCTTCATCATCGCGATATTCATTCACAGATAAAACAGCGCGTCACGTTCCTTGTGGTTATGGTTTGTCTCAAGTTGTACAATGTTGCGGTCCTGAAACATTTCGATACCCTCGACGATTAAAAGGTGAAAGACACAAGCACGTTATCGTTTCATTTCTTGAGGAACTAGTTACCCGTGCGACGGAATTTAAAAGAAACGTACTCGAAAATCAAAAACTGATGCCAAAGCTATTTGGACCGCAGTGGAATCGATATTTTGGGCAAGAAAATTGTGTTATGTGCAATAAACAATTTCAATCATGTGACAATTGTGCTTTCCTCGATCGAAGGCAGTGGCCCAGTAGCTGCAGATCGAAAATATGCCGTGATCATTGTCATGTGTCGCCAATTTCGTGGATCCCTGTTCGTGTTGACTGTAATATTGCTTACAAACTAAGTCAAGATGTATGTGTATTCATGGATAACTTCAGAAGATATGTCATCTCATTTTTCAGCATATTGAACACAATAACCTAAAAATTGAGTGCATACAAAAGCAATAGACTCGTACATAATGTTTCCGCTCAAGATGCTGGCGGATGGAATATAAAATTTCTTGACTCGTGCCAGTTTTTGTCGTCATCGCTAGAGGAACTTGTTAAAAATTTATGCAGTGCGGATGAACAATCTTTTGATGCTATTTCAGCACATTTTTAGACGTTGATCAACGCAAACTCTTGTGGCGAAAAAGAATTTTTCCATACGAATACATGAGCTCGTGGCTTAAGTCTAACGAACGTCAATTGCCGCCAAAAAACGAATTCTATAGTTCAGTTGCTGACGAACACATAAGTGATGATGATTACATGCACGCTCAAAATGTATGAAATTCGTTTGGCTGCAAAACTTTGGCAAATTACCACTATTTCTACTTAGCAACAGATACACTGTTATTGTGTGATGTTATTAAAAACTTTAGAAAACTTTGCCTACAATACTATAAGCTGGATCCGGCTCATTTCGTTACATTGCCATCGTACGGTTGGGCCACAGTACTGCGGATGTCACCGGTTGAACTTGAATTACTCACTGATCCAGATATGTATACATTTTTGAATCAGGAATACGTGCTGGCATTTTCGCTGTTACAATGATATATGCTCGTGCAAATAATGCACTACTTCCAAACTATACAAACGACCTGCCAAAATCCTTTATCATTTCACTCGATGCTAATAATTTGTACAATTATACAGTCTTAGCTATTCTTACTAAAAAATCATGCCAAGAACTACTCGATCGCATTGCTTTGAATGCCGGGCAAATAGGTCTACGTATAAAGCCTGCAAAAACCAAAGCCCTGTACTTCCATCATGCCCCCGAACCAGACTTACAAATCTATGGTGAACACATTGAAGCTGTGGATAGTTTCACCTACCTGGGATCTGTTATTAGTAGCCAACGGATATCCGCAACCGATGATATCACGATCCGTATAGGAAAGGCATGCGCCATGTTCAATCAACTGAAAAAGCACGTTTTCGCTCGCCAAGACCTATCCACCACCCTCAAGATGAAAGTCTTCAACGCCTCAATCATTTCCATCTTACTCTATTCAGCCGAATCGTGGGCGCTAACCGTAGCTGAAATCAATAGGCTCGAAGTGTTCCAAATGTATGCCCTCCGTACCATCCTTGGCGTCTCAAGAGTACAGCGAATCCAAAATGTGCGTATCCGTGAAATGTGCAACCACCAACCTACCATCGACTCATCAATCAAGCTACGCCGTCTACGTTGGCTTGGGCACGCTGCGAGAATGCCGGAAAACCGCCTATGTGGTTCCCTATGGAGAAACCCCAAACCTGATGACTGGCGCTGCACAAGAAACGCTCCTAAACGAACGTGGGACAGCCTCATCACTAAAGACCTACACTTCCTGAAGGACACATACGGCTCAGTAAATTGGAGCAGGAATAACCAAGCAATCATAAGCGACCTAGCATCTGATCGTGTACAATGGCGACAACTCATACGGGGGCAGGCTACAGCAGGCAATCAAGGCCAAGCTCTCCAGCCTTAAGTTCAAGTAAGTTCTTAGCTATTAACAAATTTTTCGTGGTTGACGCCACATGAAATTGCTTGTTGTGTGTTATCGAAATCCCAT
Organism: Trileptium ribeirensis; assembly: GCA_030248225.1. Lineage (NCBI taxonomy): Eukaryota > Metazoa > Nematoda > Enoplea > Enoplida > Thoracostomopsidae > Trileptium > Trileptium ribeirensis. Next base: position 95,052 of record JASANE010010105.1, read on the forward strand.
ATGAGGGTTAAATCGGCTACGTATTGGAAGTTGATCTACAATACCCACTTCTGCTTCACGAATCACATAACAACTACCCACTTGCGCCGGAACATGTTATTATCCAAGATGAACAGTTAACCGCGTATTCAATCAATCTTATAAATCAACTTGGTATAATAGAGTCCAACCAACGAAAACTTGAGCCAAAACTGTGCGACAAGAGTAATTATACTGTACACTACAGAAATTTGAAATTATGCCTGTCGCTTGGCATGGTTTTGTTAAGCATAAATAAAGGTATAAAATTCAAATAATATCCTTGGATGAAACCGTACATTGTATTTAACACAGAGCGGCGAAAACAGATTTTGAAAAAAATTTGTTCAAGCTGCTGAACAATTCTCACTATGAAACTTACGTAAGGGCTTACGTAAATGTCAAACTTGTGACAAACGTAGAGACAGATGCCGAATACTATCAGCTAATCAACGTTACAAAAGATGCCAAATTTTTGATGAAAATACGGTTGCTATGACGATGAATAAGAAGACGTTGTATTTACGAAGATCTATATATGTCGACTTTACTGTCCTGGAAATATCGAAACACTTGCTATATATATATATATATATATATATATATATATATATATATATATATATATATATATATATATATATATATGATTTGCACTACAATTTTATAACAACAGTGTTTCCTGGCGTAAAACTTTTGTTTACCGATACCGATTCGTTAAGGTATTATATCGAAACGGATAATGTTTACGAAACTCTTCAACATCATGCAGAACTGTTAGAGTTTAGTGATTATACGCAAAACCACTTTCTAAACAGTGTTGAAAACAAGAAGGTAATGACAAAAATGAAAGATGAGACAAATGGTTGTCCAATTGAGGAATTTGTGGGACTTCGATCGAAAATGTAATCAGTGAAATCAAATACGAAACTTGGCTCATAAAATGTTTACTGTTCGATCAAACAAAATTAGTTTATCCGCATACGACTATAAACGATTTATATTAAACAATGGTATTGAAACACTGGCATTCGGACATTATTTGCTAGAACAGAAAGATATAGATGATTTAAAAGATTGATATATTGAATGTTCAGTTATTTTGTATTAAAATGTTTCATGGATTTAAGCTGATATAATTTGTTATCAATAAAATACAATAAGTTTGCAGAATTTACAATTATGTTAAATTATTGTATTGTTAATGTTATAATAAATCTGGCTTTGAATTTCCTGCATAATCACACAAGTATTATATATTGCATTAGAAAAATCCACTTCTATCCATTACACAGTTACTATTTTACTCTACATTACTGCTTCAGCGATAGTACACACATCAATTCATGCCAAGTGTAATGCGTTCACACAGCTATTGGAACGCAAAAGCTAACATAACTACTATATTCGGTAATAACACGTTTGCCAAATAAGGTGATGTAACTGTGCTTGCACTATCATATACGGTAAACGTCACACGCTGTGGCTCGGTTGGCGTATTAACTGGTTTTAGAGCCAAACATGGAAATCATAACACGTTGTGTAACATTTTCCATATAACGTTGTTCCAGAACTACCATGCATGGTAAATATAACATGTTCGCCAAATAAGACAACGTAACTATGCCTGCATTACCATATATGATAAACGTTACACGCTATGCTTTGCATTGCCATATTAGATTGTTTTAGAGCCAAATATGGCAATCAGAACACGTTGTGTAACGTTTGCCATATAACGCTGTTGAACATAGGGCTTCGCTTACTGCAGCTATTCTCTTTAGACAAAGTCGTTCAAAGATAATCAGCCTGGAAATGTCGCTGCATTTTATGTAATCATGTTTCCGATGAGTAATAGTAGTACTGGTTGGACACAGCTGTTATGCTTTGATTTTCGTGGGTGTGTTGAATTCACGTTTGCGCCATACTTTAGAAAAAAGATCCAATGGTTGTATCGCTATAAGAACCTCAGCTAGTGACCACAAAACCCAAGGTAACAAACAAACCTGGCGTTAGATAATTTTTCGCATAAAATAACTTTGACGAGGTTGTTCGCAGTAGTGTAAAACAACCTTGGCTCATATAAAGTTTCCTGGCTGTGTAACGCAAACACAAATAAATTATACAAATGATGAATCACATAACCTTGCTTATACCGTAAATTCCGCTGCTTCTTAAAGTGTGATGGGACTAAAATATTTCAACTGTTATTTTAATTATACCATAGCCGTAAAGTACATACATGGTCTTATGCATAATTTTGCAATTATCGATGCTTGGGAATACCTTACACAATGATTTTACAAAACCTTACACAAACATCTGATTAGAGCGCGTAATTAAAATCTTAACTATTCTATTTTATGTTGTATACTATGCCCTATTTCAATAAATTTTGTGATTCGGTTTGGTTGAAAAAATTGAACGACCGGGAATTGGCTAAAAGAACTACAGGCTGTTAGCATAGCGAAAAACGTGCATATATTTTTTAAAATTCGACTACTGTTGGAACAATATGTTTTTGTATTTTTTACACAATTTTTTGTATTTTTAACAATATGTTTTATGTTTTTTGCTTTTCACGAACAAAGCCCAAATTTTTTATTAACCCCAGGCGCTAGCTCAACATATTTGCAAACTTTGCGTATTTTTGAAGATTAGAAATCCTAAATTTTTGTAAAATTGTGTATGCGTTAGACTAGTTGCGCTCGGATATGTTTTCTTTTCTTAAAATTTGGCCAAATGTGGTAGCAGCGGAAAAATCCCAGACAAAATTTTTGTTGCTTAAAGCTGGCCAGCAATGTTTCCTCAGAACTGAAGAATTTTCGGTTTTTGATTTTATGCGTTCTGGCGGAAATGTTTTGGCTACGCTCGGTTTGGATTGTAAATGCAATCTGCGCACGTTGGGATTAGATTCTGTAACCTTAATATTTTGTTGCATTTCGGTTGTAAAATATTTGTGCTGAAATAACAGCGCGGGATTCCCAATGCCACAATTTTATTTTTATTATTGCTTAAGGATCACGTGCAGTTGTGCCTTTATAAATTGTGCTCGCTGATTCTGATTTTTGCTATTATGCTACTGAAGCTTGCCTCTATGCTCGCAACGTCAGTTTGATTTCAAATAATTCTGTTTTGTGCTGCACTACAATATAGGTTGACGGGTGATCTTGTTCATTACGTGCGTAAGCTTAATGCTTTATTAATGTCTCGTTGAACGCTTGCGTCTGGTCTCTCAGACGATTAGCGTTCGCGCAACTTGCTTAATACTTGAACGCATGCGGCTGTTAACCGCTGACGCTTTGCGTTCAATCGGCTTGAACTCACAGGCAGTGTACGAGCCTCTGCGTTCAAATCGATTATCGGCTATACTGCACACGGGCGCCCTGAGTTCAGCGCAATCATCACCAATTACAAAGCCCTCACCGTGCACTTACATTGCTGGCTACAGAGGGATCTGTTCACAATACGCTTATTGTGTTAGCAGCGCACGTACTTAAGCCGCTATTAGCCGGTCCTACACCGCAGCCGTACACAAGACAGCAAAAAGCCGTAACTTTAAGTTATTCAGCGGAGCGAGGCGAAGCCGAGCGAAGCGTTTTTATTTTCCGTCTGGGATTAAAAAGGTCGATGTCCGTCCGTTCGTTTGTTCGGTCCGACGGATCTCAAGAACCACCGAACCGATTTTAAAAAAACTTTTTTTTGTTTGAAAGCCTATCATGTCAGCGTGTGCACCTGATATTTGGGATTAAAAAATTTTGAGTGGTTAATTAGTAATTAGCTAATTAGTTAAGCTTATGCAGCTAAAATAGAGAATTTTGCAATATTTGTGTTATTTATTGAAATAGAATCGTTTCGATCAAACCCTTATAGGTTTTTTGGGTCAAAGAATTCAAATATAACATTTTTACCACTCAATAGTCAATATTTGAGTTATATATTAATTGAGTAGCTTGTGCTGTTCTGACATCCAGTGACACAGTAATTATTTTGAATTAATATTGTCCATTTCTATGCTTCTACTGTTTTCTCCACTTTTACTCCAATATTTAGTAAGCCCTATGCCCTATGCAATGTAGAACATAAAATTGAGTACATTCGTAATGCCACAGCCCAAGCTCCGCTCACAAATGTAGTTCCACTACCGACTAGTTGCTACGGATACTTTCTCGTGGGCAACAATAGTGGCATCAACCTAAGTGTGCGGAGCCTCATTTTCAAAGCCAAACACGGCGCGCGATTCTCGTGATTTGCAGTACCTGCAACTGACACTGGACAAGCTTGAAACCTGTTTCGTTGCTTTTGAAAACAAAGTCATCGAACGCTTCGACAAATTATTGCGTGCAGTAGCTGATCATCAAACTTTGCTTGTTAACATCGACACTGTGCATCAAAAGCACATTAGGCCCATAGCTCACCAGTTGGACGCTATACGAGATACATTAATAAGCCAACAGAAGTATCCAGGTAGCAATGCATTAACGTCAATCGCACAAGACAAAGTGCCTAGGTAAATTGAAGCGTTAATTAACGCATTGGAGCGAGATACCGAATTAATCGTTACAACTTAATACCACTTGCAGCTCTGACGTCACGTGGCGCGATAAAGAAAATGTCGACTCCCCGTGGCCCCAATATTCCGATTATGCCATTCACAAAGGTGACGACTTTCGCAGTTGGCTGAAGAATGCATTCGAGGTCACATATATATACAGCAAACGCATGGCCTGAACAAAACAATTCGAGTTTGCTCGCTATGCATCTGACCGGCAATGCTAAATTTGTGTACAATGGATTTGATGATACCATTAAGTACGAGTTACGACTATACTATACCTACTAGCTTCAAACCTTGAAGCAGCATTACTGACAGAAGACCGAAGTCGCTACTTAAGTGGCCAGTATAATATTCGCACTCAAGGAGCCACCGAGTAGGTGGCATGTTATGCACGGTCGCTCAATGAGTTGGGTCAATCTGCACTTAGCTATATGACCGAGGCACCGGAGCGTCTAACACATTTTAGAAACAAATTCATCGCTGCACTTCGCTCACAGTTGAGATAAGAAGTTAAGGTAATGGGTCCAAAAACAATGGCAGACGCCTTTATACCAACCGAAGGTATTGAAACCAAACTTTTAACGCAACTGGTTAATTCAGCGCTTAAAATTGCCACGGAGCAGCCATCAAACGCAGCATGTACGGAAAATTATAACACTGCTGCGGAAAGCGGTGCGCCAGATATACATCAGCTCAGACCGCAAAGATCTGCTTCTTCATATGGATGAAGCAATACAACACTTCAGTTGCTTGATCAGATGTCACAGAGCATTGATCAATTACAATTGAACGTGAAATTAACTCCATAGCACCGCCGAACACACGCGCAAGATGTTCCACTAACGGTTCGAACACAATATGGGGAATTCAGAGGCAAATCATCAACGATATCGGGATCATAATAGAACTGGTACCTGGAATAGGTCCATGTGTAATAGACAAACTTTCACGTTGAACAATCGCCCAGTTTGTCAAATTTGCAACAAAGCTGGACACATTGCTATAAATTGTCGACAATTACAACGGTACATGGACCAAGCAAGCCGGCTATTGCAAGTGTCATCAAAGAGGCGGACATAACACAGCCGATTGCAGAGCCCTTCACTCGGCCCGCCAGAACGGTAACGACATTCTGATCTGGCATATGCAAACGACGGACAGAATACAGTGCAAGAAAATAATGTAAACTTGGCTGAAGCTTCGGACAACAAAAAAATCTAACCCCGACTGGACTGCGAAAGCATTCGTGGGAACAGTGGACACATGCTTGCTATGTACCGATCGAATGACGATAGATTAGCAATAGTGACCCATGTCAACTGTAGTTGGCACCGCCGGATACGGTTGTTCTTTTTCTTGAAATGTCATTCATTTTACTTAGCTGGAAACGTCATTCCATAATACGATGTTTGCGTTTTGTGGTTTCAGGTTATTGTAGAGCACATCAGACATTCTTCTGCCAGATTGTGCGATGTCAATGATGCCCAGTTCACCGTCGATCGTTTGAATCGCCACATATCGAAAGATTTATCGGCTGTCTCGCTCCAGAACTTCTCACTGATCCATGCAAACAGTCTGGGTGCATACCGTTGTCAACAAAAAATACCTCGACCAGCGTTCTTTGTGTCGCCACTGCTTTCAGCTTGTACAACAGAACTCCGCTGCAATTGAAATGTTTGTTCCTGACTGGTACATGTTCTGCGCCTTCTGTTTCATTGCCACTTGACTTGTTTGAAGGTTGAATCCAAACACTGTTTGATAGTTGATCCAACGTTGTCACCATTGCGTGATGTGTAACGACGTTCTTCTGTCGTTGGACTCCCGGTGTGAAACTCATGTGACTCGGAGTGTGGCTGAACGGAAATCATCGTTGAACGGCGATTCTGTACTGTGTAGTGTTCACCAATTGTTAACATATTCTTTTACTCGTACATGTCACACGGTCGTCATTACTATTTGTCTGTGTATCCCTGATCATCGATTGTTAAACCATTCTTTAGATCACCGATTGTTGGTTCAAGTTCTTTTCGTCCACCGATTGTTGAACCATTTTTTGGATCCCCGATTGTCGGTTCGAATTCTGTTCGCGCATCGCTTGTGGAATCATTGTTTGGATCACCGATTGTCAGTTCAAGTTCCTTTATTCTCAAAGCGATAAGGATCGTTCTACATTGTTGTTCAAGGAAGTGTTTGCTAGATGATTCGTTTTTTCTTTATTTCGTCACAGCCCGTTTTATCGGCAGTTGCTTTCAGCACACTTCGATATTCGTTCGTTTTGTCGTATCCCAAAATCGTCGCCACCACCACCACCACCACCACCAATAATTTAGCTCTACTACGTACTATATACTCATTCTTTTCTTCTCTATTTTATTGGCATAACTTCTATAATTAATAAAAAACAATATAAAGTATAGTATTTTACAATCTTTATATTACAATATTTATACAATCCCTTTTAAATGTTATTCTTTAAGGTTACACTTTAAATATCAGTGAAAAAGGTTTGATTATTGAGTTGAGGTCAGGTTGGCTAAGTCAGACATTCTATTTACAATCAATATTTAAAATATAAGTTCATAATACTGTTCATTGTTCAGCTCTGGCTCTATATGTATGGGTGAACCACTACATGTAAAATGTGTTCTTGGGTTGTATAAATTTTTATGCATGGGGAGCAGTAGCATAACGCTTCTTGGGGACCATTCTGTAATCCTACGCACGCTTAATAGAAATACAATATAAATTATAGTGTTTTACAATCTTTAAAGTGTAATATATTACAATCTTTATACAATCCCTTTTAAAGTTTATTCTTTAAGGTTATACTTTAAATATCATGAAAAAGAATTTTTGATTTTTGAGTTAACGTTATTCATAAATCCTTTTTACAATCATTATTTATAATATCAGTTCATAATACAGTTCATTGTTCAGCCCCGGCTAAATATCTATGCTTCATCTTGGAACGTATCGGTATACGTTTCTTGCAAGCCTTCGTTACTATTTTGTTGTTCTTTTCTTTTTGCTTTCATTGCATTCGGGTCTTATTTTCGCATTATTTCCTCTAGCTCTTTCGTTGAGTTATTTATCGTTTCTTGTACCTTTCAGCTTTCGATGTTCTTTTTGCCCATTTACCCCAGGTGGTGTTCTTTGGAGTGGCATTTTAATATTTTTAGCTTTTGGGGCAGGCTTACGTAAACATCTTGATTATGTGGATTGATAGTTTTTACTAAGATATAAATAAATTCTATTTTGGCTTGTGCCTTATTTTGGGCTGGGGTCTATTTTCATTTTTAAAAAGATTGACCACTTTTGTTTTATTACTATTGCTCTCCGTTTTTAACAAGACATCGTGGTCAGCATGTATATAATATTTTTATGTTTTCAAATGAGTAGTGGTTGGAGGGTATTTTTGTTATGACGGCTATCGGATATTAAACTGGAACGGTGTTCGAGGTGTGGCCAGTAGCATGCCGGCCGGAAACTAGCGGTGTGTACTTTCTTGGCGCGTGCCTATTCTATAACAATGGCTAATTCGGCTAGCGCTGCGACGAGTCTGATTCGATTTGCTCTGATTATTATCCAGATAATAAACCAATAAAGCCAATGTTAGAACGTTTATTCCAAAGTTAATAACACATTTACAAGTTGTTGGTTTTACGTATAGAATTGATCCTAGCCGTAACGAGCACTGTTGTTTGCACCGCTTATGCACCTCGATCTCTCACCAATATTCAACCCACTCGCTCACTGATGATACTATAGATTTTTACTGACTAAGCGTTATGCTTTCTGATTTTTCCAACTCAGATGTTTGAGCGCACTATAATTCTAAGTAATGATGTGTCTATTTTATGGTTTAGGTTAGCGCCTGGTTATGATTTTGCCTCTTGTGAGGTTTGTACGTAGGACTCCAGACGGCTGAACCCGCACGTCTATTTAATTACCTTAACCTCGTCCTTTAGATTTACACTAATATTTTCTCTAAAGCCAACGTATCCGGACGGCTTGTGTTGGATATTGTTACTCTATTACTTTGTCCTTGTGGGTTTGTACGTAGACTTCCTGACATCTAGCCCCGTACGTTTATTTTATTACCTTATCCTAGTGTCTTAGAATTAGTCTAATTACGTGCCGTTATGTTAATGTTCTGGTCTCCGGACGGATATAACTAGTTAGTAGTGGTAACTATCTCTAGTTCCCAATTAATTACCTCGGTCACCCACATCCCGAGCTCGGCCAAGGTATGCTCACATACTTCCTTCCCGGTTAACTCCGCGATTTATTTCTCAAACTATCGGTTATCTACTTTGGAACTCTAAAGGGAGACCGTTATAGTTTTATTTAACGCTCGTGCTCAGCTCAGATTTTTTACAAGGGAGTGATAATATTACTGAGTTAATATTATAATGTATTAATGTACCTATTTGTGCAGCTTGGTTTAACTCAACGTTAATTTTTTAAACAAGGTAAGCCAGTATAGGAAATCGAATGATTAATCCGTAGATCTTGTCCACAAGTAAAGCCGTGCTGATATTCGCTCATCACACTCATAAACCATAAATAAAATCAGTGAAAAGCGATTAAGCTCCGTTTAAATCATAAACTGGTCGTAAAATTCGTGAATCTTCATTTAAAATTTCAAACAGAGTGTTGCGCACTATCTAGGTGATCAATTAACAAAAATAAAAATTAAACAATGATAGAATTCCTATACGTCACTATAGATGGTCGAGGTATCATGTAGTTCGTACCAAACTTTTAGGATAACCCAGAACTCGCTGATAATTTGTCACCAAAACGCGGTTGAACTCTACGCTAGACTCCACACACTGAACTAGAACAATAAAATCAAGCTAACATTAGGTTAGCTAAAAACCCAAACGAATGCTAATTATGCAAATTAGCATTTAAACGAAAACAGAAGAACAAAACCAGGAAACGAAACGAAGAGAAAAACCGAAAGACGAAAACGGGAGGAAGGGATATAAATAGAGAAATTGGTGACCAACCCGGGGTTTTTAGGAATTTTAGGGGTTTTGGAGAGGTTTTGGCTCGGGATTCCCCCTGATAGCCTGGTGGATGTGCAACAAGTACTACTTAGTCCACCGACCCCACATGGCTGTCAGACTTCAAAAGTAGCACTATTAATTTATCTAGACTTGCCTTCACTCTTGGGGCCAAACTTTTTAAAGTACTACTAGCCCTACGTTACACTATTATATCGCTCTTAATTTTATTATCGCCACTTTTTATCTTGGGTTTTTATCGGGAATTACTATTACTAAAATAGTTATTAAGTAGAATACTTGTAGTTATATGTGTAGCTCCTTCACTTGCTCCATCCTTTAGATTCACAATACAAAATCACAATCGAAACCAGAATTTCCAAATAGTCCCAATACGCAATTCATTGCGTCACAACTATCTCTAGGTACTCCAGGCTATCAGGAATCAATTTTGAAAATGTCCAAA
>JASANE010010107.1:0-38214 GCA_030248225.1 Trileptium ribeirensis
TATTGCTGTTGACAATCGTCCGCCGGAGATGGCCCTATTCAAGCTACCAACGATTCCAGTCTACCGGGTAGACTTGAACAAGCCGTTCGCCGCATTCCTGTCGCATGGCACAGACTGGCCAGAGCTGTCGAACATGCACGAGACGTCAGCTCCATTCAGCAACGACGGCGTGCTAGCTAACTCCGTGGAGCGACACTACCACGTCCAGGTGCTGGCACTCCTCGAGCACCACGACGCTGCACGCGAACTGATGGACACCACTGAGCAGATCAAGTCACGAGCCCGTGTGCTAAAAGACGAACTAATCGATTACGTCACCAACGCTCGCTTAACGCCGTTATTGGAGCACATCATGCGCCCGATATTGCTCAAGAAATTTGCCATCCCGGAGTACGCACGTGTCCTCCAACTTACTGAGGATCGGCAGTTGCTCGAGGCTTCCACGGACGCTTTCTGGGGTGTCGGACGCTCCAGTCAGCAATTGCAAAACAAGGAGGCGCCCGGACGCTTCCATAACGTAATGGGACGCTTGCTCGAAGAGGTGCGCGAATTCCGCGCCACCGGAATCGTGCGGTAGCCCCGAACAGCCATCCTGGGGGATGCATTGGCATTACCACTGCTGGAAATGGCCGATGACAACAAATGGCTGGTTAACGGATGGCCGGACACCAGCCTGGCGCGACTAATCCAAGCCGCCAATGCCGTCGTCACGCCGCAGCTGAAGTGCATCATCCTGCTAGGCGGCTACAATTACATCTACCGAAAAGCGCCTCTAGAGCAGCTCCACGCGACGAACCCAAATGCGGCGTTTAAGAAGGTTAAACGCCACCTAGGAGTGCTGCCAAAACGTGTAGCCCCAACAACAACAATCATAATGACGCCTCCTATCCCGCGTTGGGTCGCTACCAATCAGGATGCCACATCCTGGACAGCCGAACTAAAGAAGATTCTAATTAACCATCGGCAACGTTACAACACGCTCCACAACGCTTTCATTCCAACGTGGCCCGTCGTGTTTAACACTCCTGACGCGTGGGAGCGAGATGAGCCACACATGGAGTGGGGTGAGCGACCAAAATTTCGCGAGCCAATGGTATCAAATTACTGTCGTCGCTATCTGCGCGAGTGGATGACCCACCTCGTGCGCGATGCTGAGTTGGGGTGCCTCACTCCATAGATGGTCGCTGGTGCACTGCATAACGGTTGCAGCTAACGCGAGCGAGGAACAGAATAAGAGCAGGGAAGGAAACAAGGTCAATCGATACGATTTGTTAAGAGATGCATTGAAAGGGGTAATTAGGAGCACGAAACGCATCCAGGTAACAGGAACTGAGAAGTGCCTGAGGCAGCAATTTAGAACGAGCAATGCAGGTAACTGAACTAGGTAGGTATAATTGCTATGACTTGGTGGATTAAGAAATCTACCAAGCAAAAGTACAAACTTTAAATAGAATACTCAATATGGCGAACACCAAGGACCAACTTTTGAAAAGATTAAGATAAATCAAACGGGCAGACCAACCCCAGTTTGTAACTGGAAATTTCTTAAAATAAACCCTGGGTTAGGGCATAACCGGCAGCCGGGTCCTTTCTTGGGGCGAATCAAAGCTACAATGGAGGTACGTGCTAGGGACGTGTATATATATGTGGTTTTTGTAATGATGTTGTATGCATATGTATAACGTTTAGAACGTTGGGAAAAAATTTTGCAATTAGGTCAGGCAAGAGACATTTCTGAACCACTACAACAAAACATGAATAAAACTTAAACTCAAATAGTATAAACCATAAGGGAAAACTTCCAAAACTACCGAAAATAAAGGGAGAAGGGACGCGTTTTTGGTGATAACCAAACAAATTGATCGTCCTTCTACCCTCGTTTTAACAAATTTTAACAAATTTTTGGGAAATTCGTTGAAAATTTTCGAAACTTATTGTAATTTTATCCCCAAACGGGCTAAATTCTTGGAAAATTCTCGAAACTCACGGTAATTTTAAGCTCAAACGGGTTAAAATTTTCAAATTTCATACAAATTTTACCTAATTGAAATCAAGGGCTGTGCATCGCATGAAATTAATCACGCAAAAAATCTCACTTTCTTTTCGCATCTCGACAAATTTAACTTACTACCACAAGTAAGGAGTCTATAAAATCCAAAAAATTTTAAGAGATGTAACAGAACGAAATTTCAGGGACTTCAACAAGATATTTAAATAGGGAAAATCAGTAAGTTAAGGTCAAAAATTGGGAAAAGGGGAGCGACAGGCGATCGGATACCGGTGGAGCATGACCTGAGTATTTTGTTGTGTATTATCATTCGTTGTTGTCATAAAAATAAAATGTATCAGGAATGTAATTTGCCATATCGTCATGCTCCACCCGCCCGAGGTGCACGGGGTGATTTTGGCACCACAATGGAATAACTGGACTCTCGATTTTGTGGTATCCGGTCGACCACTAATTTAATGATGTTACATGTATTGATAATGTGTTGTGCGTGAAATGTCATTTATTTTATTTGTATCGAAGGATCGTGAAAGAGTGTAGTACCGCGTGTCCGGATGGGTCTGGGCAGCATATGGGATCTTTTAAGTGAAAATCTAATGGGAGAATTTTTGTAGTATTTTGGACCTCGAGGACCTATCCTGGCATGCGGCTACGGAATAAATGAACCAAGTGGTGAAGCGATCAATTAAAGTTCAGAGAAAGGACTGCAACAGAATTTATCTAAAAGGTTAATTTTGTTGGGTCTAAGCAAAAGCAAAATTTCACCAGTTTTTGGACATCCAAGGCCAGGTAGGATTATGGCCTCGTTAATAGGGCCCCTAAGGCCTTAAAATCTCGTGTTCGGGTCAGCCCGCTCCGTATTCCTGAATACTTACGGACTCTCAACTAAGCGTTTAAACACCCAATTTTCAACGATCCAAATCTCAATCGAAATAACCAAAACTCCCCAATTTTTCGGTCCCCACACCTTCACAGTATCTTACCCTAACTGTCTAATCGAAAACCGGGGTCACCTAACTTAACCGGTCCGAGCAGGACCCTGACAACCCTCCCGGGACATCAAAATTTTCTGTTTTCGACTCATAAAACGGCCTCTAACGGGCCACCTATAGGAGATATATTAAAATTAATATTTTTGTCAGTAGACGACCAGCCAGGGCATGAACCTGGTTCCGCCCCCGGCCGCCTACCGTGTTTCGTTAACGCACTACTATAAAAAACATTCCTAGACCTTAATAAGCTTTCGGCGCTCTGAGCGCTCGTATAAATCTTCTCTGAGAAAATGCCGCGCCGACCAGCGCGAGGTTTAGCAGCAGCTGGCACCCTTCGGCGACTTATTGCTGTGTACGCTGTGTCTCTCTCATTTTGTCTGGCGATTTTATTGTTTTCGTGCACTATGCAGGGCGAAGTGACCATAGGAGCTGGGGCCGGCAGAGACGTCTGGTTTCGTTATATGTTAGTTGCGTTATATTTTGTGTTGTTGTATTATATTTGCGCCCGTAGGCGATTGTGCTCTTTATGTTTACGCTCATAAGCGATGATGGCGCTGGAAATTTAAAATTTTAAATTTTATTAGGATTTCAGGGACAAATATTAAGGGGGGAGCGACTAGGCTATAAAAAGGAAAGACCCACTGTAGCATTGGGACCAGTCGGGAGATGCCGCTCTAAAGGCGGCGGTTTTCTTTTTGTGTGCAGGCGGTTGTCGCCTTTTCTTTGAGGTTTTCAAAATTTTGTTTTTCGTGTTTGTTTTCGCTTCATTGACCAGGGGTGGCTCCTACCGTGTAGAAACGGGACGGAGTTGCCCCTGGCGAGTTTTCTAGCTTTCAAAATTAATTAGCAGGGGTCGCCCGTAGGTGCGGTCCCAACGCCGTTGAGCAGCGCGCACACCAAAATTGTTAAGAAATTCTGCCATCTCGACTGGTTCCCCGCTCGCCGGGTCGCCATTTTTATTTTAGACCCGGGGGCGAGAAATTTATAACTTTAGTGATGTGAACGGGGACAATGGGATAAGAAGTACACACGGGAGGGGTAAGGCTTGGAAGTAAAACGCTAAAGTAAAAGATTAAAAGCGTGTTGACCTGGAGGCCATCGCTGAGCCAACGGATAGTTTGAGTACGTGAGAATCAGTGCTAGGCTAACCCGTCAAAATTACAAGCAATTGATCCCTGAGCGTTGCAGCTAGTCGCCCCCTTTTAAGTCGTCTAAAAGACCCAGTCTTCCAGGCCGTTTAGACACGGTAGAAGACTTTAATGCTTTGCATCAACCAACTTACAACCCCGCCGCAAATTGGCGCTGTAAAACAATTCTAAATTTTTCAATGACCGTCAAGAGAAATTGGAGCCTCTTTCGACTAGTGCTCCATCCGCGCTCGCTTTCGAATAAATAGCTTGAGTCGAGTCTAAGTCATAGGAAAATCTACAAGAACTACTCCAGGTCACACGACTTAAAGACTCAGTACTGGGGAAGAAGAGAGAGCGGTCCGCTCGGGAGGGACGCAGTCATTTGCACGCGTGGAGCATTTTAAAAAAGAAATTAAGAACGGAACCCCTGACGCTAGCCCCAGAAATTCGAGCTTCCACTCTGAGATTTGTTTTCGTTTCAATGAAAATTCTATCGTCCCACCCAAAATACAGACGGGTCTCAGGCCGTTTAGACACGGTAGAGCACTCCGTCACGCAATTTTAACAATGTAACAACTACCGATGGGTCGATGCGGTTGCCCCATAGGGAGCGACGTATCAGGAACTTTCGTGCGTTGTTTTCCCCACTTCTCCCGGTTTTGCAAATCCCCTATTCTAACCATGCAGGGGTATCCGAAGCGGTTCCAAACTTAAAACCATCACTGCCGTCTTTTGGGTTCTCAAACTAAGAAATTCGTCGAGAGCGCAGCAGCACGCGCCCTATTCATGCTTGTAAATGACTGCGGGCCTCCAGTTAAATCAAAGGCGCTCGGAGGAGAGCATCACCAAAACAGGAAACGAGACGGAGTCAGCTGCGGCGTATAGTCGAGTCAAATATTAAGGCAATTCTTGTGCTCGCACCCGTTAGTCGAGCGACGACCCTGAGGAGGACTCAAAGCAATTGTGTTCCCCAAACATTCTGTGACGGATAACTTATAGGCGCGGACCCATAAACCGTTTAGACACGGTGGGTTTCGATACAGCGCCATTTTTCATGTCAAACCATCAATTCGAAGGATCTTTGCAAAATAAGCAAAACTCGGGAGGCGCGGCAGCGCGTCCCTCTTTTGATGACGACCCGCATTTTAAGCTGACCATGGCGCACGCAGAGTTGATGACAAACTTTCATTACAAGTAACCAGCAGCTGACGTCCGGCCTCAAGATAACGAACGACAAGCAGATGGAGCACAAAGAAAAAAGGGTAACGGCAAGAGGATGTCTTATAGTCCAGAGCGTCTTCATAGGCGAAGTCACCAAACGGTCGGCAAGGAAAGTTCATAGTTCATCCTGTCAGGCGGGTAAGACGGACCACCGGGTAAAAAATGTGTGCGCAAGCTGAATCGATTTTTACGGGGGGTTTAACCAGATTCACATCGCCCGTTCGATACGTAATTATATCACGGGTCGCCCTGCGAGGTACCCATGTATTTTGGTGTACATAAATTATCTTGGTTACTCGAATGTAATAACTTGCCATTTATCTAAATAAAGTGTTAGCGTGTGAAACTTGTAATCGGCGATATATGCTTAGTGTAGGGATTAAGCTAGCGCTCTAAAGTCACCAATCAGAAGTGAACCTAGGGCTAAATCTCAGTCTATAAGACCTCGACTATACTTAGGTCAACTAAGGTCTTCCTAAGTTGGCGAGGAAAGTGCGCCATCTGTTAAGGCTCCGCCGCCGCGATGACTGGCAATTTCAAGCTTTGGGTTGAATCGTGGAATTCGTAATTTAGCTCACTTAGTAGTTGGTGCACGGCTTTACTCAAATTTACTCGCACTAGACAAGAACCCTGGAGATTGAGCTCCAGGTGTTCCCTCAATCTACCGGTCCGGAAGGAAACCTCTTCTGGAACTACCAAAATTTCTTGTCAGGCTTAGGCTTTCACGTACCAGGCTAACACGAGGAATCGCGCCTCCATTTAGGATTTAAATAGAATTGAGGGAAAGGCGAGTCAGCCTTATTACCTGTGAGCAGGCCTAGGGGTTGACTCTCCCTCGGGGGACCTTCATGCCATTACACACGTGGGCCAAAATAGGGGCCAGGCCGAACACCCTGGTTAACCCGCCGGCAGCCTGCTAAGCTAAGCGGTTCCCTTAGGTCATCGCATAGATCACCGGGGAGTCGTAGAAGCCGGGGTTGACCGGGCACCACACCGAGAAAATGGTGGTGCAGCTGGGACCCCTTAGGGCCAGAACTGGTCCTAGTACAAAATACTTGAAATGTATTCCCAACTCCAAGATGGGCAAATCGCCCCTCATTGCGTTCTCCCAGCGGGTCTCCGTCCTCCCACCCGTTAACTCGGAACGGCCTGCAGAAGCGCACCCACCGTCGTCGACACTCTCTAAAGTTCGTTGTTTTACCAGTTTTCCCAATTTTGCCCGCGAGCCGGGGAAACTCATTCGAATCGGCTAGTCGTGGCGAGCCCAATGATGTGCAGCGGGTGTTGTTCTGCCCAGCCGTTAGGGCAGGAGAGGCCGCCGAAGTTCCCTACATTAATACATATAAATCGACCCCAGCGGGTCTGACCCCAATATTTCGTCTACCCCCCTCGTGTTTGGTGTCATTCGATCCCGTTTTTCGTCCTGGGAACAAATCCGGCCCCGACCCGTCGGAATTCGCATGGGAACCGTTGCCTCGCGCCCTTCCCGTGTCCCTCTCTTTTTCCTCCCTTTTGCTATCTCTTTAACGGCTTCTTTTAATTGTTTTGTTTCTTTTTCTTTCTCTTTCCTCGACTGATCTTTTGGTCGTCGGCCGTCGCTCGTGTTCGTTGCAACTCGCCGTGTGTGCTCACCGAGTCGACGATCACCGCCGGAAGAGAAATTGAGGACAACAAACAAAAAATATATACATATATATTTATACATTATATATTATATATAAAATTCATTAAATTTTAGAGTTTTATAGACTATATAGCATTTACGTATATAAGTGTGGACTCAGAACCGAGGTGGAAAAGGGGGTAGGTTTGGGGACTAGTAGCGGCATTCGGGATGCCCCGCCATGGTTCCCCGTCCGGCAAACGATCTCTGGGTGGGCACTGCGTCCCTGAACCCGGTTTGGGATCCCGTCCGATGACCCTCGCCTCCCTGGGACGCTTGAAAGCTGACACGATAAGCTAGAAAAAGATGCATTTTGGCTTGATGTCCCGCGATGTCCTTACGACTGAGGGTCATGCTTCGAATCGCGATAAAGCCGATTTAGCTGGCCGGGCTCCCGAGATGTCAAAGATAACAAAAAGGAAATTAATCGTTGGTACCATAATTGGGATAATGCATGCGTGTGAAGCAACTCGCCGACATATCGGCTTATTAGATTGATGGTGCTTTTCGACAATTGCGCGAGTGATGAACAATTATCCCTTACGATTGTGTCCCGATTTAACTCTCGGCGGCTTCACTTGACGCTAAGCGCTCGATCTAAAAGACGAAGAAACGATTGGGCAACTCAATAAAATGGGACAGAATGTAGGTTTAATCCGGGCTAAATGACTTGCGAAAAATGTGTCTTGGGATTGATAGACGACTATCGTAACGACTTTTGAGAGGTTAAACTACGACGGGCGCTTTACTGATTAATGTTATCGATTTGATTAAAAAGAACACCCGGCACTGATTACGGGAAGTAAATGCTTCAGAGTTCACGATTTCACGGAAAACAGGGTCGAGGTAGCAGATGGCCGACCTCCGACTATTCGGAGGGTTCAAATACAACGACAGCTTACGGTATATGTCAACTTTAAGCTCCCCAAAAAATTTCTAATTTAACACCATGGGAAAACCCGAAAAACGTGGGCGGTCGGCGACTAACAGCGATTAGACGGCGATGAAGTTGCTATCTGAAAATGCGGCTAAAGATTTCGAACTTACGAGTGACGCTCTGAATCGAGGAATCAGTTTGACTTCGGCAGCACGGAGTTCGGTCGACTCAAATGACCTGCTCAGTTGCTAATAATTTATTATGTGTTTTCATGTATTACTTTCACTTGGATTTTCAACTCGGCGATCGTAGTGGATGCGGTTTAGTCAGCAGTCGCCGGATCTTAAAGTATACTAAGGGAAACATTAGGTACGAAGCGTATTTCTTTGGAAGTTCAACTAGGGAAGTTAGATCCGTACTGCTGCGCCCTTAAAGATTCTGTTTTTGCAGATGATCGTAGCCAGATGCCCTTTCCCTGTGAGTCGATTTTTTCTAGTCCGCCTTGGGCAGACCCTCCCTTGGCCCGATGGGCTACACCAAAGCGTTGCCTAGAATTGCCTTAGATAGTCGAGTTCCGATTCATGTGAATAGGTAAATCTTCTTAGCCGAAGTCCTTTTGATTCCCCGTGGTCATAGACAGACCTTAAAATCATACTATTTGGATACCAAAGATCCGCACTTTTCATGATTTATTGAGCTGAGTTAGGCTTGGAGAATTTTCCTTGAGACGACCGCGGTTAAAATTTGTTTGATTGAGAGGAGTAACAGAAGTAGGCTCGAGTGTGTTTTGGATGTGCTTCGTCCGTCAGGGTAATACAATTTTAAGCCTAATAGAATGTTCGGCGCTCATGCCGCTCTAGGGGCCGAACGGATTTAAGACGTAGGACAGAGGACGTACAGTCTCACCAGTCCCTAAGTCCTCCGAATATACAAAATTTGCTGTATATGTTCTGCTTTAAGCAAATTTGATATGCAAAAGAGGAAACAAAATTTTAGGATTGAAGTCACTCGAGTCTAGGGACTGTCGTTCGGTGAACGAACTACGCTTTGCGTTAATTTTGTTTCTTTCTTTCATGTCTTGCTATGTTTTGCTATTTCCATTTTGTGCTTTGTATGGTATACCCGTTTATACATGTCTGGAATATGAGACGCTTGTGATTGCTGTCTGATGGACGTGCTTAGAAGGTCGGGAATGTGCTTTTAGTGTCATAGACGTGTGGAGTTGTAGTTAGGACATGTTGCCTGAAGCCTACTTACATGGAAAAAGGGCGTACGCTTCAAGCGTTCCCGTGGTCTACCTATGACATTAGGCGACCTTTAGCACTTCGTTAAAACGGTAAATCAAACGACCACTCCTCGGTGATCCTGATTTTTGGTTATCACGAATAGGTTATAAATTATCACCCCGCCCCCGACATAGACATCGCTATAAACACTCAAGGGTTAGAGCCGCACTCTAGCGTCTAAATATTCAGTCGTGTGCTTGCCGCATCGTTTGCCAGCAAAAGCTTTAGCGTGTCGCTGAATTTTGCTACTTCTTTAGACCCAATAACAATAAGCTTACCCATGCTCTAGTGAACGACGACTCATGGACCAGCACCTGAGCAAACATTTTCACCGTAGTTTCACTATAAATCGACACCACTAGGAGCGAACTATGTTCAAAACTATAGATCGAACCCTCGGATTCTTGAGTTACGGGCAAAATACATTGATACATTGATCTGTAACGTCCCCACCGATTGAAAATTAACTCGGTCCGTGGAAAACTTTGACATCAGGTTGAGCGGGAGCTAAACCCATGTCTTCTGTCAGAGCGACTGGATCGCTGAGTGTCGGTGGGTTTTGGTTTTATGAGCGCGGCCCTTTAGGCTTTCACTTGATATTCATAGCTTCGGATTTCAGTATTTTGGTTTTAATTGCATGATTTTGCCCGCAGTTTTCTCTCTCCTCGTTTGTGTTCAATCATTGGCACGATGACTGATGCGCTCGCTCGCGCTTAAGTCAAGCCACCGCTCGTGAAATATCAAAAATACGAGCGTTAGCAGCGCACATATATAGTGGCAACACTGCACATTGCAGCATCTACAATGCAACACACAACAACCAAAAAAGAAAGGCGAGGGAGATAGAGAGGCGAGTAAAGATAAACGCCGGGTTTCGGGCTACGATGACAGGACGAAGGAGGGTTTAGATTCTGATAGCGAATGGCACCGTATGCGCGATGGAAGCCCCAAACCTAAGCCAGTCTAAGAAACTAAAGTAATGATAAAATCACCGATGATTGCTAGGGAAAATACGAAATCGGTGAAAATGCGAGCCGACTTTGGGAACGTTCGACGCCCCATATGTGATATTGAATGCGTCTCCAGTGCGTAAGATATAGTCCAACTGTAGGATAGTCATGATAACCTGTCAAAACTTTTAGGGCGATAAAATTGGTCGGCTCGGAGATTGCCAAAGATGGCATAAGCCCGCCCCCCACCAAATTAGGCAGTCGAAACTTTAAGTGGGGACGATCCGCAAAAGTGTTCGAAATCGCGCCCGCGGCAATTATAATATAGTTTAGGGTGGATTCTACCACCAAAACAAATTTCATTCCCGTAAGACAACAATTCGCGGATTTTTGTGGGGAGGGGCAGTCCAACTTTTACTTAGAATAGAATCGGTTCATTGTAGGTACATTTCATGTTTCAATCAAGCCAATTGTAGGGCTATTCGAAAGTCACCTTAGAAACTAGGCTCGGAGGTAGAATACAAGCTCTCGGTTACTAGGGAACCATGCATTCGTTGGTGTCGCCCGTGCGATGGGAGACTTGTTAGTGATAGTTCAATGTTTACCGCGTAGACCTACAAAAGGGAAGTATTCGCCACGGGCAAGTCTGCCTCTAACCGAACGTTGAGCGCGACTTGAAATCTTAAGGATTATATAAGTTTCAGAGACGTAAGTGGTGCCGTGTTGAGGGGCTTATATGTTCTGACAGCGTGAGGATTCTTGAGGAAGTTGCAGCGTTTTCATTGAGTAAAGTGCTCCTGCCCCTGCAACTAGTATGGCACCACTTCTGTCCCTGGACAGTATAACTAATCGGACTATTGCTAGCATTCACACCAATACTATCTACCAAAATATAATAACCTCTGCTCAGACAAAATGTGCTTTAAGTTGGGAGCAAGCCATCCCACCAAAGTATCAAGATGTAGTTTCCCCAAAGTTCATCATGGATATAGTTCATACACGATCGGTCAACAGCTTGAATAGGTGTCAACATAGGTTGGTACATGATTTGCCACGGCAACGAGATAATGGGAAAGCCGGTCTAGAGACGTCATGCGTGGACATAGAAAGCGTAGAAAACATTGACATGTTTATAATCGGGCATCGATTAATAAGTTTTAGCCTCCATCCTTAAATTCATTTATCGATTTGTATCATATGCAACCTAATGGTCATGACCATGCCTTGCTCTGTATCATATTGGAGTATTGTAACTCGTACATACTATCTTTAACATGTTTGTACTTCGGTCAATTTGCGTGAACGCCTTGAATGCCTTGAACGGTATCCTAAATTTCTACTCGTCCGCCTCTAAATAGCCGAAATCTTGTAGCCCCTACATGTTAGGAGGGTCTCTTCACTAGATGGCGAATGAATTTTGGCAGCGCCGCGCGCTATAATGAGCGTTTTCTGAAGCGCACCAGGGCATTTTTCCGAAGCCATAGCGTACAAGGAGTTTGCCAAAATTGGAAGTTCCGGAAATAGCCGTCCCCTGGTCCGTAATCGCTACGGGACTGCAAGCGCTCTTACTATCCTCCTTCGCCCCGTCCTCTGGAATGGTGTCAGAAAGTAGTGAATTGTGATGTCTTATCGGATACACCAGTCCCTTTGTCGCCCCACGTTCGTAATCCTGTGTTATTTCATGTATCGCTATGATACCTCTATATAACTTGCACTGTATATAGTTCTCAATAAAAATTTGGAAAATCAACCCTTGCCCCGTGTTAGTCGATAGAAATGAGCAATATGTTTGTCCATTCGGACTGGCTAATCCTGCACGCTATGGCCTGTGGATGAGAATATCTCAAGCCCTGGCGGGTACGGTTTGTCACCAACGTCAAGATGATGATAGAGACTGAAATTTACTAGGCAAAATACACCGTTTACTTCAAATAGGTACAGCTGGTAAATCACTGATAAGAGAATCCGACGTAAAAGCTTCCAGGGATTGTCGGAACCCTGTGGGGTCACATAGGCTGCGACTAACAAACAGGCTCGAGTAATTCATTAAGCGAGTTGAACATAAAATTTACACCATTTCTTAAACTCTTGTTCAAAGTTCCCAATAAATCGATTTAAACAACCTCCAGATGAGCTTAGGATAGGGAATATCGGTCTGACATTACGACCTATGAGCAGGTTACGATGTCAACCTCCCTGGGGACCTCAGTAATCATACCAAGATACTAGACAAGTGCGCAACCAATCGGGCGGGGTCCGAACATACCTCGTGAAGCGTGCCTGCGACTTGCTAAGCTGCATAGCTTCTTGGGTCTGACCAAGGGGCCAAAATTGCAAAATTTGCGGTCCACCCTTGAGGTTATGATAGTCGGAGTCGTATGGGCATGGTGCTGGGAAGGTGAGTCATGCAGCTGCGTACCGTTATTACATATATACTCTTTAACACGTTCACAACAATACCTGCGAACAGCGTTTTTCTGTCTGACAACGTAACCCCCGGTGGGTGACTTAAAGTATTCTTGTCTGTCATCGTCACCCACCGGTGGGTTACAACAGGAAATTTTTAACTGCCGCACCTACAGTAATCTAAATTGAAATATTTATTCTAAGCATATAGAAATATAGTAAAGTGTTGCGAATTGTTTGTGATCGGAGCGTAACCCACCGCTGGGTTACATTTGAATCTACGTAATCGCTAGAACTTAGACTTCCATTTGCTTTTGAGCGTGACTCACCGGCGGGTTACAAATATTTTTAGCTAAAAATTAGTATTTCTGACGAAATAACGAACTGATCACTTCAAAAGCATACTGATTATAGCAATAGCTCAGTCCACAAAGTACCAAACTTCAATGGGATTACATTTTATGTTCATTGAAACATGTTAAACACATGGCAGGCGTGTTGTCACAGTCCATGCAGTGTGTTTTAACCTTTGGCGCTGCATCATAAACTTTTCTTCTGGTCATTTCAGGATTTTCAGTCCTTATTTTAGAGTAAAAAATTTTGTAGGTCATTCGAACTTTTCGAGCATGTCCCTCTTTTTTGGCCATTCCATGTCCCTTCACAGCTTTGAGTTTCTCATTAGCGCTCAACCGAGTTCGAGGCCGCACCTGCGATCTCGGCCCCCGAAACAGACGTTCCTTAGCCTGGCCAGTGAGCAAAGCCATCACAAGACCTTCGCGAAATTCCAACATGGTCGTTTTATTTTCGCATTGTACCTCGTTCAGCAATACGGCCGCATTCACCACTGCAGCCTCACAAAGCAAAATATACGCCATTTCAGTGATTTCCGGATAAGAGAGTGATAGACCGCCAGCTGGTCGGATATTTCCACTGCTTTCTTTGCAAAGTTATAATCGATCACAGCTTTCCACTTCAAAACAGGTTCACCTTTTCAATTGACCATACCGGCACATTTTACAATGCTGTACAATTTGTCAGCCCGTAACCCACCGGTGGGTGACGGGCCAAAGAGGGCGCCTTTCGAAAGGCTACCCTAAATTTGGTTGCTACACAAAATATTTTTGATGAAAACGTAACAGTTGAATTGTATGATGTATTTACATAAAGTACTAACTTACAACCGACTGGATTGTGGAGCTAGTAATAGTCAACGTCATCCACCGGTGGGATATGATGTCACGAACGTGTTAAGCTGTATTTTGTACAATCAAAATTTTCTAAATATTGTCGAAATTATAAAAAATATATAGGACTGCAAACTTGTCGTAGATTATACTGATATCATTTATGGGTTTAATATAATATTTATATTTCTATTCGCCTCAAGATTGCACTGTGCCCATGTCTCATAGGAGTCAGACAGATACTGACGACTTGATCCTCGATTCAAATTTGGTTTTGAAATAAGGTGTAAAACATTTTCCAGGTCAGAATTAGACTTTTTCACTTTTATAGTCAGTATCTTACCAATGAATGGTGAGTTTTGAACTGAAAGCAAAAAAGTATGACTGATTATGAAATGGACGAGTTAATTAGTTAGTCGTTGCAATGTATCTAATAGAGGTGATCACTGCCCCATAATCTGTGGATGACTGGGTCCTGCATTTGCATCGCTATTTTCTGCATCAATTTTGACATTCCGTGTGTGAACGTCAGAAAAAACATAGCTTTAATTCAGTATATATTAGCATTGCTCGGAATACATTTTCGTCAACAAACTCTATCGCGGAACGGAACATTAGATTCATCTCAACAGAAATCGACTCTCCTGGTGCGTGCAATAGCTGAAATCTTTGCTCTGCTGCTGTACATAGAGGCTCAATTTCGCCAACCTATCTCGAGATTTTACGAAACTGTTCTCCTCAAAGTGTCACATCTTCAGAATGAACAAGAATTTGCCACATGGAATCGCATCCCGGACAATCGGACACCCATACAACTCACATTTCAACTAATACAGGCTTTGGATGATGAACAAAGTCTACGAAAAGCAAAATCCCAATAAAAATTTTATATATATCGACAATCTTAACGTTTGTGCACAGCGAATGTCTGGACCTTCGACGTAAAAGTCTTTTGGCGTTAATGTACCGTTCTGCGTACCTGTTTGTCTCGTTCACCGCCATTTCAACAGTTATTCGGTGATAACAAATCCGCGTTGTCACATACCGGTGGGCGACGGAATTGTTACTCACCAGTGGGTGACTGCGCAAGCCCGTTAAAAATTTAAACGGCAGTGAACATTTGCGTTGTCACCCGCCGGTTGGTTGGGTGATGGTTTCTGAGTGCAAATTCGCCATCTCCGGGTTTTTAACGATGAACGTAGATGTATATTGTAGCCCATTCTTGGGGTTACACTGTTTTTCGTAAAATACGGAATCTTTTGCGGATGCTTAACCGCAGTGAAAGTGTTAAATCTACAACACTTTTAATCCTTTCGTTCTTAATCCAAAGCTATAACCATATATGCTGAAAGGGAGACAGGGGGGATCATTCCTCTGAGACTATGATCTTCCCACTCTCGGGGCACCATCGATCGCCCCTGGCAGGTATTCTCACCCTCAATCAAGCTCCACGCCCATCGTTCCACAGCCCTCTCCTCCATACGCCGAAGGCCTGCAGGAATTTTTAGCAAAAATAGGCAAAATCGGGATCAAATGAGCAGAAGAAAAGTTCACGCGCAGCGCTAAGGTTAAACACATGGCATAGACTGTGACAACACGCCTGCCATGTGTTTAGCACGTTTCAACTAACATAAACGTAATCCCATTGAAGTTTGGTACTTTGTGGACTGAGCTATTGCTATCATACGCTTTTGAAGTGATCAGTTCGTTATTTCGTCAGAAATACTAATTTTTAGCTAAAATATTTTGTAACCCGCCGGTGAGTCACGCTCAAAAGCAAATGGAAGTCTAAGTTCTAGCGATTACGTAGATTCAAATGTAACCCAGCGGCGGGTTACGCTCCGATCACAAACAATCGACACTTTACTAGATTCCATATGCTTAATAAAATATTTCAATTTACATTACTGTAGGTGCGGCAGTTAAAAATTTCCTGTTGTAACCCACCGGTGGGTGACGATGACAGACAAGAATACTTTAAGTCACCCACCGGGGGTTACGTTGTCAGACAAAAAAACGCTGTTCGCAGGTATTGTTGTGAACGTGTTAAAAGAGTATATATGTAATAACGGTACGCAGCTGCATGACTCACCTTCCCAGCATCATGCCCATACGACTCCGACTATCATAACCTCAAGGGGTGGACCGCAAATTTTGCAATTTTTGGCCCCTTGGTCAGACCCAAGAAGCTATGCAGCTTAGCAAGTCGCAGGGCACGCTTCACGAGGTATGTTCGGACCCCACCCGATTGGTTGTGCACTTGTCCGGTATCTTGGTATGATTACGAGGCCCCCAGGGAGGTTGGCATCGTAACCTGCTCATAGGTCGTAATGTCAGACCGATATTCCCTATCCTAAGCTCCATCTGGAGGTTGTTTAAATCGATTTATTGGGAACTTTTGAACAAGAGTTTAAGAAATGGTGTAAATTTTATGTTCAACTCGCTTAATGAATTACTCGAGCCTGTTTGTTAGTCGCAGCCTATGTGACCCCACAGGGTTCCGACAATCCCTGGAAGCTTTTACGCTCGGATCTCCTTATCAGTGATTTACCAGCTGTACCTATTTGAAGTAAACGGTGTATTTTGCCTAGTAAATTTTCAGTCTCTATCATCATCTTGACGTTGGTGACAAACCGGTACCCTGCCAGGGGTTGAGACATTCTCTATCCACAGGCCATAACGTGCAGGATTAGCCAGTCCGAATGTACAAACATATTGCTCATTTCTATCGACTAACACGGGGCAAGGGTTGATTTTATAAATTTTTTATTGAGACCTTTATACAGTGCAGGTTATATAAGGGTATCATAGCGATACATGAAATAATACATGATTACGAACGTGAGGCAACAAAGGGGCTGTTGCATTCGGTAAGACATCACAATTCGATACTCTCCGACATCTTTCCAGAGCGGGACGAGGGAGGATAGTGAAGAGCGCTTGCAGTCCCGTAGCGATTACTTAGGGACGAGGGGACGGCTATTTTCCGGAACTTCCAATTTTGGCAAACTCCTTGTACGCTATGGCTCTTTGTAAAAATGCCCTGGTGCGCTTTAGAAAACGCTCTTATTATAGCGCGCGGCGCTGCCAAAGTTCATTCGCCATCTAGTGAAGAGACCCTCCTAACATGTAGGGGCTACAAGATTTCGGCTATTTAGAGAGGTGACGAGTAGAAATTTAGGATACCGTTCAAGGCATTCAAGGCGTTCACGCAAATTGACCGAAGTACAAACATGTTAAAAATAGTATGTACGAGTTACAATACTCCAATATCACACAGAGCAAGGCATGGTCATGACCATTAGGTTGCATACTATACAAATCGATAAATGAATTTAAGCATGGAGGCTAAACTCTATGAATCGATGCCCGATTATAAACACGTCAACGTTTCTTATGCTTTCTATGTCGACGCATGACGTCTCTAGACCGGCTTTCCCATTATTGTTGGCTGGCAATCATGTACCAACCTATGTTGACACCTATTCAAGCTGTTGACCGATCGTGTATGAACTATATCCATGATGAACTTTGGGAAACTACATCTTGATACTTTGGTGGGATGGCTTGCTCCCAACTAAAGCACATTTTGCCTGAGCAGAGGTTATTATATTTTGGTAGATAGTATTGGTGTGAATGCTAGCAATAGTCCGATTAGTTATACTGTCCAGGGACAGAAGTGGTGCCAGACGAGTTGGAGGGGCAGGAGCACTTTACTCTATGAAAACGCTGCAACTTCCTCAAGAATCCTCACGCTGTCACTACATACAAGCCCCTCAACACGGTACTACTTACGTCTGTAAAACTTATATAATCCTTAAGATTTCAAGTCGTGCTCATCGTTCGGTTAGAGGCAGACTTGCCCGTGGCGTAGATTTCCCTTTTGTAGGTCTACGCGGTAAACATTGAACTATCACGTAACAGCTCTTCCATTGCATGGCTATATGCGAAAAAAACTAATGCATGGTTCCCTAGAAACCGAGAGCACTGTATTTTACCTTCCAGCCTAGTTTTTTAATGGTGATTTTCAAGAGCCCTGACAATTTGCTTGATTGAAACACATGAAAATGTAATTACAATGAACCGATCTGATCGAGAGAAAAAGCTTGACCGCCCCACCCCTCAAAAATCCGCGAATTGTTGTCTCACGACGATGAATTTTGTTTTGTTGGAAGAATACACCCTAAACTATATTATAACTGCCGCGGGCGGAATTCCGACACTTTGCCCCTTATCGTTTTTATGAAAATTTTCTACTGTCGTAATCTGGTGGGTGGCTTATGCCATCTTTGGCAATCTCCGAGCCGACCAATTTTATCGCCCTAAAAAGTTTTGACAGGTTATCATGACTATCCTACAGTTGGACTATATCTTACGCACTGGAGACGCATTCAATATCACACCTGCGGCGTTGTACGTATTCCCCAAAGTCGGCTCGTATTTTCACTGATTTCCCGTATCTTCCCTAGCAATCATCGGTGATTTTATCATTACTTTAGTTTCCTTTACAACTCGGCTTAGGTTTGGTGTTTCCATCGCGCATACGGTGCCATTCGCTATCAGAATCTAAACCCTCCTTCGTCCTGTCATCGTAGCCCGAAACCCGGCGTTTATCTTTACTCGCCTCTCTATCTCCCTCGCCTTTCTTTTTTGGTTGTTGTGTGTTGCATTGTAGATGCTGCAATGTGCAGTGTTGCCACTATATATGTGCTAGCCGCTAACGCTCGTATTTTTGATATTTCACGAGCGGTGGCTTGACTTAAGCGCGAGCGAGCGCATCAGTCATCGTGCCTATGATTGACCACAAACGAGGAGTACCCAAACTCCCGGCACGACTACCCACTTCCAACCAAAATACTGCAATCCTCAGCTATGAATATCAAGTGAAAGCCTAAAAGGCCGCGCTCATAAAACCAAAACCCACCAACATCTTAGCGATCCAGTCGCTCTGACAGAAGACATGGGTTTAGCTCCCGCTCAACCTGATGTCAAAATTTTCCACGGAGCGAGTTAGTTTTCAATCGGTGGGGACGTTACAGATCAATGTATCAATGTATTTTGCCCGTAACTCAAGAATCTGAGGTGTTCGATCTATAGTTTTGAACAATAGTTCGCTCCTAGTGGTGTCGATTTATAGTGAAACTACGGTGAAAATGTTTGCTCAGGTGCTGGTCCATGAGTCGTCGTTCACTAGAGCATGGGTAAGCTTATTGTTATTGGGTCTCAAGAAGTAGCAAAATTCAGCGACACGCTAAAGCTTTTACTGGAAAACGATGCGGCAAAGCAGCATGACTGAATATTTAGACGCTTATATTGCGGCTCTAACCCTTGAGTGTTTATAGCGATGTCTATGTCGGGGGCGGGGTGATAATTTATAACCTATTCGTGATAACCAAAAATCAGGATCACCGAAGGAGTGGCCGTTTGATTTACCGTTTTAACGAAGTGCTAAAGGTCTCCTAATGTCATAGGTAGACCACGGGAACGCTTGAAGCGTACGCCCTTTTTCCATGTAAGTAGGCTTCAGGCAACATGTCCTAACTACAACTCCACACGTCTATGACACTAAAAGCACATTCCCGACCTTGTTAGTACGGTCCATCAGACAGCAATCACAAGCGTCTCATATTCCAGACATGTATAAACGGGTATACCATACAAAGCACAAAATGGAAATAGCAAAACATAGCAAAGCATGAAAAAGCAAGAAACAAACTTGGAGTAACGCAAAGCGTAGTTCGTTCACTGAACGATAGTCGAATGAAGGCTACTTTTACCGTATTCCGTTTTCTCTTTTGCATATCAAATTTCCTTAAAGCAGAACATATACAGCAAATTTTGATATTCGGGAGGACTTAGGGACGGCGAGACCGTACGTCCTCTGTCCTACGTCTTAAGGAGTTGGTTTCGGTGGCTGCTAGAGCGGCATGAGCGCCTACATCCATTGAGGCCAAATCCGGCATTACCCTGACGGAATGAACAGATTCAGAAAACACACTTGAGCCTACTTCTGTTACTCCTCTCAATCAGACAAATTTTAACTGCGGTCTGCTCAAGGAAAATTCTCCAAGCCCAACTCAGCTCAATAACGCTAAATATTGCTGAATTCTTTGGGTATCCAAGAGTAAATGATTTTTAGGTCTTGTCACCTTATGACAATGGGGAATCAAAAGGACTTCGGCTAACGAAAAGATTTACCTATTCACATGAATCGGAACTCGACCCGATTGCCAAGGCAATCCCAGGCTAAACGCTTTGGTGTAGCCCATCGGGCCAAGGGAGGGTCTGCCCAAGGCGGACTAGAAAAATCGAATTACAGGGAAAGGGCATTCGGCTACGATCATCTGCAAAAACAGAATCTTTAAGGGCGCAGCAGTAACCATCTACCCCTTGACTTCTGAGTTGAACTTCCAAAGAAGAGACGCTTCGTACCTAATGTTTCCCTTAGTAAAAATACTTTAAGATCCGGCGACTGCTGACTAAACCGCATCCACTACGATCGCCGAGTTGAAAATCCAAGTGAAAAGTGATACACGGAAAACAAAAAAATAAATAAATTAAATTAGCAACTGAGCAGGTCATTTGAGTCGACCGAACTCCGTGCTGCCGAAGTCAAACTGATTCCTCGATTCAGAGCGTCACTCGTAAGTTCGAAATCTTTAGCCGCATTTTCAGATAGCAACTTCATCGCCGTCTAATCGCTGTTAGTCGCCGACCGCCCACGTTTTTGTATTTTTGCATGGTGCTAACCAATCTAGAAATTTTTTGGGGAGCTTAAAGTTGAGATATACCGTAAGCTCCCGTCGTTGTCCTGGAAAGAGACTCGGCTTCAATCGAAATCGCTGACATCAAATTTGACCTTTTAAAGTCGGCAGGTCGGCCATCTGCTATCTCGACCCAGTTTTACATGAATTCGTGAACCCTGAAGTATTTACTTCTCGTAATCAGTGCCGGTGTCTTCTTTTTCAATCAAATCGATAACATTAATCAATAAGCGCTCCTGTCTCGTAGTTTAATCCCTCAAAAGTCGTTACGATAGTCGTCTATCAATCCCAAGACACATTTTTCGCAAGCGCCATTTAGCCCGATTTAAACCTACATTCTGTCCCATTTTATTGAGTTGCCCAATCGTTTCTTCGTCTTTTAGATTGGATGCTTAGCGTCAAGTGAAACGGCCGGAAGTTACATCGGGACACAATCGTACGGGATAGTTGTTCATCACTCGCGCAATTATCGAAGAGCACCATCAATCTAATAAGCCGATATGTCGGCGAGTTGCTTCATACTAATTCATTATCCCAATTATGGTACCAACCATTAATTTCCTTTTCGTCATCTTTGACATTTCGGAAAGCCCGGCCAGCTAAATCGGCTTTATCGCGATTCGAAGCATGACCCTCAGTCGTAAGGACATCGCGGGACATCAAGCCAAAATGCATCTTTTTCTAGCTTATCGTGTCAGCTTTCAAGCGTCCCAGGGAGGCGAGGGTCATCGGACGGGATCTCGAACCGGGTTCAGTGCCTGATTACCCACCCAGAGACCCGTTCCCCGGCGGGGGAGTCATGGCCGGGCATCCCGAATGCCGCTACTAGTCCCCAAACCAACCCCCTTTTCCACCCAGGTTCTGCGTCCACACTTATATACGTATATGTTATATAGTCTATAAAACTCCAAAATTTATTGAATTTTATATATAATATATAATGTATAAATATACATAGATATATTTTTTGTTTGTTGTCCTCAATTTCTCTTCCGGCTGTGATTCTTGACTCGGTGAGCAAACAACAAGGCGAGTTGCAACGAACACGAGCCACGGCCGACGACCAAAAGATCAGCTGAGGAAAGAGAAAAAAAAAGAAACAAAACAATTAAAAGAAGCCGTTAAAGAGATAGCAAAAGGGAGGGAAAAAGAGAGGGACACAGGAAGGGCGCGAGGCAACGGTTCCCATGCGAATTCCGAATGGGTCGGGGCCGGATTCGTTCCCAGGACGAAAAACGGGATCCGAATGACACCAAACATGAGGGGGTAGACGAACAGCATCGGGGTCGAACCTGGCTGGGGTCGATATCCAGGCTGTATTAATATGGGGAACTTCGGCGGCCTCTCCTGCCCTAACGGCTGGGCAGAACAACACCCGCTGCACATCATCGGGCTCCCAATGACTAGCCTATTCTATGAGTTTCCCCGGCTCGCGGGCAAAATTGGGAAAAACTGGTAAAACAACCAACTTTAGAGAGTGTCAACGACCCGTGGGTGCGCTTCTGCAGGCCGTTCCCGAGTTAACGAGTGGGAGGACGGAGACCCGCTGGGAGAACGCAAATGAGGGGCGATTTGCCCATCTTGGAGTTGGGAATACATTTCAAGTATTTATGTACTAGGACCAGTTCTGGCCCTAAGGGGTCCGAGCTGCACCACCATTTTCTCGGTGTGGTGCCCGGTCAACCCCGGCTTCTACGACTCCCCGGTGATCTATGCGATGACCTAAGGGAACCGCTTAGCTTAGCAGGCTGCCGGCGGGTTAACCGGGGTGTTCGGCCTGGCCCCTATTTTGGCCCACGTGTGTAATGGCATGAAGGTCCCCCGAGGGAGAGTCAACCCCTAAGCCTGCTCACAGGTAATAAGGCTGACTCGCCTTTCCCTCAATTCTATTTAAATCCTAAATGGAGGCGCAATTCCTCGTGTTAGCCTGGTACGTGAAAGCCTAAGCCTGACGAGAAATTTGGGTAGTTCCAGAAGAGGTTTCCTGCCGGACCGGTAGATTGAGGGAACACCTGGAGCTCAATCTCCAGGATTCTTGTCTAGTGCGAGTAAATTTGAGTAAAGCCGTGCACCAACTACTAAGTGAGCTAAATTACGAATTCCACGATTCAACCCAAAGCTTGAAATTGCCACTCATCGCGGCGGCGGAGCCTTAACAGATGGCGCACTTTCCTCGCCAACTTAGGAAGACCTTAGTTGACCTAAGTATAGTCGAGGTCTTATAGACTGAGATTTAGCCCTAGGTTCACTTCTGATTGGTGACTTTAGAGCGCTAGCTTAATCCCTACACTAAACATATATCGCCGATTACAAGTTTCACACGCTAACACTTTATTTAGATAAATGGCAAGTTATTACATTCGAGTAACCAAGATAATTTATGTACACCAAAATACATGGGTACCTCGCAGGGCGACCCGTGATATAATTACGTATCGAACGGGTGATGTGAATCCTGGTTAAACCCCCCGTAAAAATCGATTCAGCTTGCGCACACATTTTGTACCCGGTGGTCCGTCTTACCCGCCTGACAGGATGAACTATGAACTTTCCTTGCCGACCGTTTGGTGACTTCGCCTATGAAGACGCTCTGGACTATAAGACATCCTCTTGCCGTTACCCTTTTTTCTTTGTCCTCCATCTGCTTGTCGTTCGTTATCTTGAGGCCGGACGTCAGCTGCTGGTTACTTGTAATGAAAGTTTGTCATCAACTCTGCGTGCGCCATGGTCAGCTTAAAATGCGGGTCGTCATCAAAAGAGGGATGCGCTGCCGCGCCTCCCGAGTTTTGCTTATTTTGCAAAGATCCTTCGAATTGATGGCTTGACATGAAAAATGGCGCTGTATCGAAACCCACCGTGTCTAAACGATTTATGGGTCCGTGCCTATAAGTTTTCCGTCACAGAATGTTTGGAGAACACAAATGCTTTGAGTCCTCCTCAGGGTCGTCGCTCGACTAACGGGTGCGAGCACAAGAATTGCCTTAATATTTGACTCGACTATACGCCGCAGCTGACTCCGTCTCGTTTCCTGTTTTGGTGATGCTCTCCTCCGAGCGCCTTTGATTTAACTGGAGGCCCGCACTCATTTACAAGCATGAATAGGGCGCGTGCTGCTGCGCTCTCGACGAATTTCTTAGTTTGAGAACCCAAAAGACGGCAGTGTTGGTTTTAAGTTTGGAACCGCTTCGGATACCCCTGCATGGTTAGAATAGGGGATTTGCAAAACCGGGAGAAGTGGGGAAAACAACGCACGAAAGGTCCTGATACGTCGCTCCCTATGGGGCAACCGCATCGACCCATCGGTAGTTGTTACATTGTTAAAATTGCGTGACGGAGTGCTCTACCGTGTCTAAACGGCCTGAGACCCGTCTGTATTTTGGGTGGGACGATAGAATTTTCATTGAAACGAAAACAAATCGCAGAGTGGAAGCTCGAATTTCTGGGGTTAGCGTCAGGGGTTCCGTTCTTAATTTCTTTTTTAAAATGCTCCACGCGTGCAAATGACTGCGTCAGTCCCGAGCGGACCGCTCTCTCTTCTTCACCAATACTGGGTCTTTAAGTCGTGTGACCTGGAGTAGTTCTTGTAGATTTTCCTATGACTTAGACTCGACTCAAGCTATTTATTCGAAAGCGAGCGCGGATGGAGCACTAGTCGAAAGAGGCTCCAATTTCTCTTGACGGTCATTGAAAAATTTAGAATTGTTTTACAGCGCCAATTTGCGGCGGGGTTGCAAGTTGGTTGATGCAAAGCATTACAGTCTTCTACCGTGTCTAAACGGCCTGGAAGACTGGGTCTTTTAGACGACTTAAAAGGGGGCGACTAGCTGCAACGCTCAGGGATCAATTGCTCGTAATTTTGACGGGTTAGCCTAGCACTGATTCTCACGTACTCAAACTATCCGTTGGCTCAGCGATTGCCTCCAGGTCAACACGCTTTTAATCTTTTACTTTAGCGTTTTACTTCCAAGCCTTACCCCTCCCGTGTGTACTTCTTATCCCATTGTCCATGTTCACATCACTAAAGTTATAAATTTCTCGCCCCCGGGTCTAAAATAAAAATGGCGACCCGGCGAGCGGGGAACCAGTCGAGATGGCAGGATTTCTTAACAATTTTGGTGTGCGCGCTGCTCAACGGCGTTGGGACCGCACTTACGGGCGCGCGGGACATCCGTCGGACGCACCAGCACCCGGAAGGCCGACCCCTGCTAATTAATTTTGAAAGCTAGAAAACTCGCCAGGGGCAACTCCGTCCCGTTTCTACACGGTAGGAGCCACCCCTGGTCAAAGAAACGAAAACAAAAACGAAAAACAAAATTTTGAAAACCTCAAAGAAAAGGCGACAACCGCCTGCACACAAAAAGAAAACCGCCGCCTTTAGAGCGGCATCTCCCGACTGGTCCCAATGCTACATTGGGTCTTTCCTTTTTATAGCCTAGTCGCTCCCCCCTTAATATTTGTCCCTGAAATCCTAATAAAATTTAAAATTTTAAATTTCCAGCGCCATCATCGCTTATGAGCGTAAACATAAAGAGCACAATCGCCTACGGGCGCAAATATAATACAACAACACAAAATATAACGCAACTAACATATAACGAAACCAGACGTCTCTGCCGGCCCCAGCTCTTATGGTCACTTCGCCCTGCATAGTGCACGAAAACAATAAAATCGCCAGACAAAATGAGAGAGACACAGCGTACACAGCAAGAAGTCGCCGAAGGGTGCCAGCTGCTGCTAAACCTCGCGCTGGTCGGCGCGGCATTTTCTGAGAGAAGATTTATACGAGCGCTCAGAGCGCCGAAAGCTTATTAAGGTCTAGGCATGTTTTTTATAGTAGTGCGTTAACGGAACACGGTAGGCGGCCGGGGGCGGAACCAGGTTCATGCCCTAGCTGGTCGCCTACTGACAAAACTATTAATTTTAATATATCTCCTATAGGTGGCCCGTTAGAGGCCGTTTTATGAGTCGAAAACAAAAAATTTTGATGTCCTGGGAGGGTTATCAGGGTCCTGCTCGGACCGGTTAAGTTAGGTGACCCCGGTTTTCGATTAGACAGTTAGGATAAGATACTGCGAAGGTGTGGGGACCGAAAAATTGGGGAGTTTTGGTTATTTCGATTGAGATTTGGATCGTTGAAAATTGTGTGTTTAAACGCTTAGTTGAGAGTCCGTAAGTATTCTGGAATACGGAGCGGGCTGACCCGAACACGAGATTTTAAGGCCTTAGGGGCCCTATTAACGAGGCCATAATCCTACCTGGCCTTGGATGTCCAAAAACTGGTGAAATTTTGCTTTTGCTTAGACCCAACAAAATTAACCTTTTAGATAAATTCTGTTGCAGTCCTTTCTCTGAACTTTAATTGATCGCTTCACCACTTGGTTCATTTATTCCGTAGCCGCATGCCAGGATAGGTCCTCGAGGTCCAAAATACTACAAAAATTCTCCCATTAGATTTTCACTTAAAAGATCCCATATGCTGCCCAGACCCATCCGGACACGCGGTACTACACTCTTTCACGATCCTTCGATACAAATAAAATAAATGACATTTCACGCACAACACATTATCAATACATGTAACATCATTAAAATAGTGGTCGACCGGATACCACAAAATCGATAGTCCAGTTATTCCATTGTGGTGCCAAAATTACCCCGTGCACCTCGGGCGGGTGGAGCATGACGATATGGCAAATTACATTCCTGATACATTTTATTTTTATGACAACAACGAATGATAATACACAACAAAATACTCAGGTCATGCTCCACCGGTATCCGATCGCCTGTTGCTCCCCTTTTCCCAATTTTTGACCTTAACTTACTGATTTTCCCTATTTAAATATCTTGTTGAAGTCCCTGAAATTTCGGGCTGTTACATTTTGCACCCACCCTCAGCTAGTGCTCCGAACTAGGGGGCACTTTAGCAGGTCATGGCGGGTTAGCGAGAAGTCGGGCGGAGGCGCGCCGTATATCGTTGTGTTCGCCGAAAGATGTATACATTTGGAGTCAGAGATCTGGTGCTAGAAGGGTGCAACACCGACATGAATCTATGTCGGTTTTCGTAATGCATTATGAAACGGTCGCAAAAACAGAGGGGCAAATAGCATAGCAGGGAGGTGGCTTGACGGATTGAGACCCGCTTGTTTTCGTAAGATGCCCAAGTGGAGGTGGAGGAGCTACGTGATGATGTGTAAGATTCTGGTCGGCGATTCGGCAACAAAAAGAAGGACCTGTTACCATGGCGCTAGTCAGCCGATTTTATATGCTGATAGCATGAAGCGGGAGTTTCAGCGGCCGTCCTCTGTCGGATCAAGAGGCACAGTCAAATCCGTCGGTGCTTTTTGGTTGTCCGGAGGCATACGTTGTTTGGTGAGATAGCCGCTTCCATCGAGAGTGGCCTGGTTCGCAAAAGCAAGTGGTTCCAAAAGCGACGATTCAACGAAATCGGTTGGAAACACTGACCATACATGGAGGTTTCGGACATTGGGGTTAACACAGAGGACACCAGTTCGGGGATTCGGCCGATGGGGTCGAGAAAAGAAGCAGGGAGCGGTGAAATCAGCTATCTACATATATACATAAATACATACATATATACATAAATACGTCTGTCCCAAACCACTACCAACAACCAAACTTAGCGTAAGTAACGTTGTTGGTTAAATTCCGATGTGTTTCGCTGCTTAATGTTTCGGTTAGTTCCGCGTGCGATTTGAGGTATTTTGGCTTTATCGGAAAGCCCGTAAAATCCTCTATCAAAAAAATCTTTGAGACGGTTGCCCGAAAGCTGAACGGGTAAGCGGCTACGGGCCGACAAACATGCCTGGCAACCGTCATTTCCGAATACTCGGAAACTACCATACTCCTGATTTCTACTATCTTAAGCTTTCAGTTGTTCGTTGTTTTCATGACCATGGCTACATGTACTTATTCGTGACCATGGCTATATGTATTGTTTAACCCGAGTAAAATTGATATTTTTGGTTGTGGTTACTGCCAAAGGTCCCGCTTGAGTAATCTATGGCCTCCTATTCCCGGACGGTCATAATTTTCAAGCTACAACGCTAGAGGACGGGTGGTCGAGTCCCGCATGCGATCTGCGAATCTACAGCAAAACCTAATTTTCAGTTCACAATTAGCACATTGTAAGTTGACTCCTAATTGCTCCGAACCAAACTCCTACCAGGTTACATTTTCAACTCCTATCACGCAGTTCCGTCCAGTAAGTCCCGAATAAAAACCCGACACAGTACACATATGAAAATAATGCATGCAATGGCAAAGGTTATAAGCACATATCAAAGCAATTGGTTATAACAAACGAAATGAGCGATAAATGTTAATAAGCAAAATTTAATAAGCGAAATAGTACGGCTAACAAACCATGGCACCATGCACTCTATTTTCCGTTATAGATCGCATTTACACAAGGCCTACGCGAACACGGTGAGATACTGCTGCAAAATCGATATAGCGTGGTCCTGTTCAAATTGCAATGTATTCAGGTGGTTCTAGAGCCCAAAATCCACCAAAACACACGTAACTGGTCGGAACGGTCCTGTTACATACAGGCTGTCAAAATTAAAATCGAATACCGCAAGTTTTCTTACAACAACAGAATTACACACGCGATTTTTACTCCGACGGGTGCAATAATCAACCTTACCCGTGCTATGAAAATTTTGGCCAGTGTAACTTTTAGGGGCTGAAGTGAAATGCATTCTGTGCCGTTCTCTATATACATCGTAAGCCTAAGCCTTAGTCATTGCCTAATCTAAGGCCCCTATATGAGCTATGAACTAAGCTTAACCCTAAGTCCGGGCGCTGCCGCCCACCGAACCCCCATCTCTAAGCTGTTTTTTTGTAATGTTATAAACGCAGCGTTTTGTTCTTCGGCCCCTAAACGTGATATGGCTGAAAATTTTTTCACTTCATTTCAGCGGTTACCATGTTATCGATGAAAACAAACTGAATTCGACTTCATTTTGGGCCAAACCTGAGCGTTTTTATCCATGTTCTCGGGAAAGCACAAATACGGATAATTGTTTTACCATTTATACGGCGATTATTAAATGCAGTCAATGGTTAAAGCATTACGGATATGGACCGATCCGTTTCAGGGCTGCAGTAGATGATCTATGCCTTTGAAATTACAAAAAATTTGCAGATGACTAAAAATACAAATAATTAAAAATGTAGCATACGGCTAAACATGGCCAACACCCGAATACAAATAATTAGCTTCTGGGTAAACCTAGATGTTAGAATTTTAATATCTCGCTGTCCAACTGCGCTATGCGTGATATACTCAGTTTAAGTAAACCTCGTTGTGGTCAGAAACTGAATTGCAATTCCTTGAATGAATGAATAGTGAGAAGAAAACTTTCTGAGAAATAACTTTTCTGTAAAAAAATTTCTCGATTAAGGTTTGGGCCATTAATAGAGTTGTGGACAGCGAAAATAACCTTGAGTTGCAGTGCAAAATTTGTAAAAATTGACGTGTCGCCCATATTCAGCTCAAAATATGAATAGAATTCTTGTTTTTGTTAGTTTCGTTAAAATTCTGAACGTTTGACGGTTTATCTTTTGACCCATTTATTTCAACTTTTGATTTCCAAAAAAACTCTTAATAGTGGTCTGTTCAAACCTTCAGATTAAATGAAAAACTGAAAAATAAGAATTTAGTACACATATTTTTGGTCTTTGAACAAAGAATACAACTGTTCAGATTTTAAATTGTAGATTTTGAAAATATGAATTGGTCAACTTTCTAAACATACCGAAATTCTATGCTGTGTATATATTATATAGATGTAAAATAGAGTATTTTTTAATTGAAGAATAATACATTTGGTAGCATTTATCGACACGTTACAACTACGATATCTTAGCCCTTAGATGTGTTATATGCAACCGCTATTTTATATAACCTTAAACAATTGTTAGGTAGAATAATGACTGTTTAGAGATTCAACATTTTACGTTCCCATCTTTAAACGGCAAGTATTGCAGTTGCTAAAGTGTTTACCGTTGCGAAATTCTAAGTTTTTACCGCTAAATTCGATGATGGGAGCAACGCTAGAATAATTTTTTCAAAAATCTTTTCTAGAATTTCTTTTAATTTGTCCAAAAAACACTTATTTTGTGTGACATTATTCTCCAAAGCCACAAATTTATCGGTAGAAAATAATGTCAGGGATCCACTACCGTTTGTGCTTTGTCCCCATAGTCTCTGGAACTCCAGTACCATCTCTCGCCGACAAAAACAAATCTCTTCGAGAACAGGATGGTCCCAATTTAGTGCCCCCAGATATCGTTCACTGGAATAGCGGCATCCAAGTCACATTAGGTATACATAATATTTAGTTTCTACATGTTTGCATATTTATTTTTATATATGATATATGTGTACATAAAAATATAGTGACAGACATTATTTATATGACTTTGGGTCGCCAGCAATACTGC
Organism: Trileptium ribeirensis; assembly: GCA_030248225.1. Lineage (NCBI taxonomy): Eukaryota > Metazoa > Nematoda > Enoplea > Enoplida > Thoracostomopsidae > Trileptium > Trileptium ribeirensis. The sequence continues at coordinate 29,953 of JASANE010010107.1, forward strand.
TGCTGTAGCATACTGTTTTCAGGCCTCCATTTCCTGTTAACCAGGTATTTAGAGTAACTCTTAACGATAGTAGTCTCTAAAACAACAGAAATCGGAATAATTATACAGAGAGCAATCTGTAAATTCTTTCTGTCACTCTTGTTTTAGACCGGTACAGGGCATTTCAGAATTAATTCATTCGTCATTGTATTAATTATTATATTCCTGTCCGTTTGTCACTGTTCGAGACAATCGATATGTTTTTGATCAGTCGGGTGTTAAAAGTTTTGAAATCTGACAAACCAGGCCTAGAATCCAGGGGTGTGTAAAGAGAGACTGTAGCAGCTGAAAAGTTTGGGGAGGGGTAAGGTGGTCCGGGTTCCGCTGTTGCCATATCGCTAAGTAAAATATATAGCATATATTGTGCCATTGTATTATAATTCATAGTATTTACTTATTTAATATTTATTTATTTACGTACACATTTATATTCATTCATATAAATATTTCAAATATATAATTATTTGTTATTTTCTCTGGTATCTGTGATGTCTATTTAACTTATGGGTTTTGCCCTCAGTTATACTTTATGTCGCATTGTTTGTTTGTGTTTGTTTATTTGTCGCCGAAAAATATTGTAGACACAATGTTTTTGATTATTTATAAGATATATTAATTTATTTTTGTCAACGATATCCGAGTTATGTGTGCGGTTTATTTGTTGTTTACTACTTAAGCCGTTTTCATTTCGTATTATTATTGTTTTTGTGGTTTTTTCCTCAAATGTTTTAAAACTGTTCGTGGATTTTGTGTCAGTAACTAAAAAAGGACCGGCGACACCCGGTTTGAGGTTATACGTTTTGTTATTCGGCAAATATTGTGTTTCTTTTAGTTCAAGTAGCATTAACGGGAGGGACAAATCCCTTCAACATTTCAACACTTAAGTAATCGTCCCCCCACTTTTTTGACTGATAAAGTTTTTAGTGCTCTGTAATAAACGCACATGATTATTGATTATGTTTTTGCCTGTAACTGTCCCCCCACTTTTTTTGGATTTGCGCCAATGGTATTATATCTAATTTTAGATAAAATATTTTAAAATTAGAAAAATCGTTAGAATAGAGTGAATGAGTTTAATGCCGAATAAATTAAATAACGGCTATTAGCATGTAGAAATAGGAATTGCGACGCCTGAAGTGGCAAGTCCCGTAACCCACTATACGCATGTAGGTACATGATATATATATTCTGTTAGATATAAGAAGAAATTCGGTGATACAGTAGATCATTGGTTTTGGACGGCGCAAGCCGAAGCTTAGGTTTAGGATTAGCCCCATAGGTTTAGGACATACATGCCGGCAGGGGGGGTAGGGGGGTTACCCCCCTGAGGTCCGGACCCCCCCCCCCCCGAGGCCGAAAGGCCCGGCTGGTTTTACCCCCCTTGGGGGTGCGCAGCGCCCCCTCCCCTGACCGTGACTTGACCGCTGTCCGAGTTTTAAAGCTTGACCTTAGTGCAAAAACTTGCGCAAATTGTGCCTGCTTGTTGCTAGTGGTGCATATGCAGCATAAATTTGTGGAAAGCTTTTTGTTGACGACGTCATTCCCTGAAATAAAAGTTAACCGAAATACTTATTTATATACTAACTAGATTTAGACATTGAATGTCTGCTATGGTCCACGGTGGATTAACCACGAACTCAGCACTAAAATAGCACTGGAACACTCCATCGCCGTAGGAGTCGCACCCGATAGCTCAGCAGACAAAAGCCACGGGCGAGCTTTCTTATGCCACAGACCCATACCACATGAAATTGCTCAATTTTTACTTAGTTGTCATTTCATTTGTTTCTGAATTTGAGAGAATTTGAATCTGAATTTTCGCTAAAAGTAAAGTAGTTCTGTGGATAAATCGTTTAAGACTAAATATAAACGTGTATATTTAGTCTTTCTTCATCGGTACAAGTGAAAACCACACAAATGCACACGGCTAAATTAAATGGTTTTAAGACGAAGCCGTTTTAACAAACGAATGAATATGGTCGGTAACAGTTTTGTGAAACGTGGCTGCTGCAATCAAGGAATGTGGAAGGCTGGACAATTTCCTTTTTAGTAAACCACGTAACGATGAAAACAGACTTTTTCATATCCTCCATTTCCATCTCATATAGGGTTAATAATAGTATTAACGGCTGCGAGGACCAAAAAAAAAGGTCTTCACGCGATCGACCCCCCTAGACAAATTTGGCGGGCCAGGGGGGGTTACCCCCCCTGGGATGGCCGCGCCCCCCCCCCCCGTGGGGGCCTCTACCCCCCCTGGCATGACCGACCGTCGGCATGTATGGTTTAGGATCAATAAAGCGTGGAGTCTACCAAGTTATGTAACATTAGGCTCAATATGACAGTTTCTTTTCCGAAGGCGAGACATATATAAGTATGGGCCACACGCCTAATGGCCAAACCGTTTATCATTTTCTTACTCTCAGATTTGCGACATGTTGGGTCGAACCCAGGATTTTGTCTTATGTTGGGTCCGACGTGAAACCAAAATATAATGTTTTGCACAAGTTTTGAGATTTAAGTACACTGTTGAGCTGAAACCTCAATCTCGATTCTGAACATACATATCGGTTTTCGCCTGCATCGTTTCGGAGAGCTTTGCTATGCGTTAATTTACGTCATTATATCACTGTTTGTTGAGAGAGATCGGGCAGGAGGGTGTCATCGCTTTCCGAAATATTAATAGAGCAAGGATGGTGGGGCCTTGGGTTAATTTTTTCGGCCATGGTCATGGCGGTGAACGCCCACGAACACTCACTCCTCTGGGTGCTGTTAAACGATGGAATCAAACTCGAACATAAAAGCAAAGTCGATGCAATTTTCGATACATCATATAGCCTAATCCAAACGTTGCGAAGCCTTGAAACATTAATAAAAACTATTGTTTATTCCGTGTCGCTGTGAGGCGGGAGCTTCCATCACGTCCTCCTGTGGTCTTTGAAATAGCCTTAGCACAAGTGCCATCTACTGGAAAACTAACACATTGCGCTCTGAGAAAACAGCTTTCAAAAATTGGTGCTTAGTACCATGATAGCTCAGCTTCTAAAACGTATAAAAACAGCTTTGCCATAAAGGCGATCTGTTTTTTATCCTATTTTAGCTAACTGTATATAGATACGTGTGTTTTGCTATCAGGTCTCATGCGTCGTTTCGGCTGGCACATTGAGCTTTATATAATATTCTGGTTAGTAGTTTCAATAAGCGTACATATACAGCTATTTTTCAGTTTTGTCAATGTCCTGCTATGTGTTGCTGTTGTTTAGATTGTAGATGTTTGTTTTTGTATACGTTTGGTGTAGAGGGCGATTTTTTGATATTTGTTGTATTTGGGATTATCAACAGCCTTAGGGCGCCTTCAGAGTAAGGGTTGTGGAGTAACAGAAAGAAGAATTGCCCCAAACTGTAAACTTGCCTTTGGATATGGTCATTCGAACTTTTTTTAACCCTTTCATGCTCATTGTATCTAAATGGACCCAGCATACAATGCGAAGCGATGTGATAGCTATGTTTGTCGTATGCTGTATGCTTGCACGAGCATTGTTACTCATTGTTGTCAGGTTCCTTAAGGAACCGAGAAACAGCTCCTAGATAGATCAGCAGTTGCAGTGCGCAACTTTCACCAATACATTCAGGGTTTGATCCTTGGCGCCGGGTTGAGTTTGTCAAACATTGAACGATACACAAATTCAGCGCCCGATGACAGGCGTAATTCGCGAGACTTTTGTAGCTATGTAATATGTGTTTAATTGAAATTAGAGCTCGAACATAGTATTAGGATTGTTTTTACAATTACATACATATAAAGACATTTTATGATTAATTTTGTTGCTGTTACAGCGTAATGTCGGTGATGCATAGGCTATAGATCCGTCTCGCAATGCTTGCCTTTTACGTTTGATAAAAAGGTTGCCTCACTGGTGTTTCGGGATATCAGTACGCTGTTTTTGTAATAAACTTTTTGTTGTTGCTGTGTTTATACCGAGTACCTTGGTAATTTTGCAACTATTGCCAACATTTCCGGAGTCAACGGAGGAAGGCAAGAGTAGTTTTTTTCCAAGCTGAAACGCAATTTGACAACCAGCCGATCCGCTATTCGATCTCGCGTTTGGAGGTGTTAATACTGCTTCGTGAAAATACATCAGCAATAAATGAAGTAAATAAACAGTAGTATTAGGCACCGGCCGGATTTTTCTTTGACCGAAAGGCGGTGAAATTTTGAAGACGTAAAAAACACCGATCGGGTCCGGGAGTATCATAGGATAAAGGGCCGTCCCGAAAAACGGTCGGCCTGCGCTTTTCATGCTGGTATCCAACAGTGCGGCAGGCAAACTCGCCCATAATTTATTTTGCAAAATTCTGCTGTGTAAAAAATTTGAATTTTTCGTTGCTGACTATATATATACGAAATTGCATTCATCCACAACATTGTGACGTGTAAAACCGCCATGCTCTTTACGCTGCAGCTAGTATTACAGTGTAACAAATACTGAATCTATGCCAAGCAGCCTCGAAAAACAGCTAACATTTTAGAACGACAACTGTTGCGATCATAGTTACCTGGCGGCCTCTAATGCTGACGAATTAGGGTAAAGCGTAAGATATTGCTATAACCTATATTCACAAACTGCAAGCGTGACAGGAACTAGTGAAAATACTACTGTTCAAAACAATAAGGGTAGAATTTATTTCTACAAATAAAATAAATATAATAGCCGCAGCAGCATAGCACATGATGTTCTTCTCTTGCATGGTACACCAGCTGGTCAGAATACCGGCCGTCCGCAATACCGGTGGGCCGCATTACCGGACGGCCTAAATAGCAACTGGCTGGGGTATGGGTCGGGCGAGTTAGCGGCTGAGCTGATTACCAGCCTACTGGATTACTGCGCGAGCCGAATTAGGGGCTGGCCGGATTACCGGCCAGTAGGAATTCCGGTCGATCTACCGGCTCAAAAGCCGATTTACTTTTTTTCGGATTAAACAATGATAAATTAAAAAAAATCATTTTCCGCTGTAGCTGGGAAACGACTTGGAAAACAAAAGCGTATGTAACTTACAAGAAGGTGGAATTCATCCAATTCAAATTCATTCTATAAGCACTATGAAAAACGAGTAGCCCTCCCCCTCTCCTTATCCAAAGTTCTGGCTACGCTAGTGATACCTTAAATATTTGAAAAAAAATAGAAATTAGTTTTTTCGAAGCTAAGAGGCTTTCCCATTTTTTGATTAAGTACATACAAACCGGCCGCGTGGGTCGTTGAAAGAAAGTGCGGCGTATGCGGTGATACTATGCGGTATTCAACCAAGCTATATTTGTTTCACCGGCCGCATTGCCTTAATTTGACATCGACATTGCCACCTTCCTTTAGTGAACAACGGACAATTTGTGAGTGGACTCAATAATAAGTGAAACTAAAACTCTATCGAGGGTTTAGAAAAACTCTGTCTGAATTAACTGAAATTTAGAAAAGTAGCTAAAGTTTTAAATGTCTAAATTCTAAATTCTAATTTGTATAAATTCTAAATTCTAATTTGTCTAAATTCTAAATGTCTGAAATAGCTAAAATTTAGAAAACTCTGTCTGATTTAGCTAAAACTGTCTGATTAAGGAAAATTGATCTAGAACCATTTGTAGGACAAACAAATTAATTGACCTCCCATAATACGGGAGCAGACCTCTTATAAGACCTAAAATGTATGCTGGGTCCATTTAGATACAATGAGCATGAAAGGGTTAAAAAAGTTTGAATGACCATATCCAAAGGCAAGTTTACAGTTTGGGGCAGTCTTCTTTCTGTTACTCCACAACCCTTACTCTGAAGGCGCCCTAAGGCTGTTGATAATCCCAAATACAACAAATATCAAAAAATCGCCCTCTACACCAAACGTATACAAAAACAAACATCTACAATCTAAACAACAGCAACACATAGCAGGACATTGAAAAACCTAAACGAGCCGCAGCACGGTAATGCTTATTGAAACTACTAACCAGAATATTATATAAAGCTCAATGTGCCAGCCGAAACGACGCATGAGACCTGATAGCAAAACACACGTATCTATATACAGTTAGCTAAAATACAATAAAAAACAGATCGCCTTTATGGCAAAGCTGTTTTTATACGTTTTAGAAGCTGAGCTATCATGGTACTAAAGACCAATTTTTGAAAGCTGTTTTCTCAGAGCGCAATGTGTTAGTTTTCCAGTAGATGGCACTTGTGCTTAGGCTATTTCAAGACTGACAGGAGGACGTGATGGAAGCTCCCGCCTCACAGCGACACGGAATAAACAATAGTTTTTGAGATTAATGTTTCAAGTGCTTCGCAACGTTTGCGATTAGGCTATATGATGTATCGAAAATTGCATCGATCTTTGCTTTTATGTTCGAGTTTTTTATTCCATTGTTTGACAGACACCCAGTAGGAGTGAGTGTTCGTGGGCGTTCACCGCCATGACCATGGCCGAAAAAATTAACCCAAGGCCCCACCATCCCTCGGCTCTATTATATTTTTCGGTAAGCGATTACACCCTCCTGCCCATCTCCTCCACAACAAAAGTGGACAGGAATCAGGAGAATTTAAACCATAGCAAAGCTCTCCTAAAAATCGATGCAGGCGAGAACCGATATGCAGGTCCAAGAATCAAGATCCTGAGGTTTCAGCTCAGCAGTGTACTTGAGATCTCAAAACTTGTGCAAAACATTATATTTTGGTTTCACGTCGGACCCAACATAAGACAAAATCCTGGGTTTGACCCAACATGTGGTAAATCTGAGAGTAAGAAAATGATAAACGGTTTGGCCATTAGGCGTGTGGCCCATATTCGTATATGTCTCGCCTTCGGAAAAGAAACTGTCATATTTAGCCTAATGTTACATAACTTGGTAGACTCCATGCTTGATTCGACCCCAAACCATACATGCCGACGGTCGGAGGTCATGCCAGGGGGGTAGGCCCCCCACGGGGGGGGTCGCGGCCATCCCAGGGGCAACCCCCTGGCCCGCCAAATTTGTCTAGGGGGGGGGGGTCGATCGGCGTGAAGACCTTTTTTTTTGGTCCTTCGCAGCCGTTAACACCATTATTAACCCTATATGAGAGTGGAAATGGAGGATATAAAAAAGTCTGTTTCTCATCGTTACGTGGTTTACTAAAAGGAAATCAATCCAGCCTTCCACATTCCTTGATTGCAGCAGCCACGTTTCACAAAACTGTTACCGACCATATTCATTCGTTTGTTAAAACGGTCTCGTCTTAAAACCATTTAATTTAGCCGGTGCATTTGTGTGGTTTTCACTTGTACCGATGAAGAAAGACTAAATATACACGTTTATATTTAGTCTTAAACGATTTATCCACAGAACTACTTTACTTTTAGCGAAAATTCAGATTCAAATTCTCTCAAATTCAGAAACAAATGAAATGACAACTAAGTAAAAATTGAGCAATTTCATGTGGTATGGGTCTGTGGCATAAGAAAGCTTGCCCGTGGCTTTTGTCTGCTGAGCTATCGGGTGCGACTCCTCCGGCGATGGAGTGTTCCAGTGCTATTTTAGTGCTGACTTCGTTGTTAATCCACCGTGGACCATAGCAGACATTCAATGTCTAAGAATCTAGTTAGTATATAAATAAGTATTTCGGTTAACTTTTATTTCAGGGATGATGTCGTCAACATAAAGCTTTCCACAAATTTATGCTGCATATGCACCACTTGCAACAAGCAGGCACAATTTGCGCAAGTTTTTGCACTTAAGGTCAAGCTTTAAAACTCGGACAGCGGTCAAGTCACTGTCAGGGGAGGGGGGCGCTGCGCACCCCCAAGGGGGGTAAAACCAGCCGGGCCTTTTGGCCTCGGGGGGGGGGGGGGTCCGGACCTCAGGGGGGGCAACCCCCTGACCCCCCCAGCCGCACGTACGTCCGAAACCTGATGGGGCTCAATCCTGAAACCTGAAGTTTGGGCTTGCGCCGTCCAAAACCAATGATCTACTGTATCACCGAATTTCTTCTTATATCTAACAGAATATATATATCATGTACCTACATGCGTATAGTGGGTTATGGCAACTTGACACTTTCAGGCGTCGCAATTCCTATTTCTACATGCTAATAGCCGTTATTTAATTTATTCGGCATTAGTCGTTCAATTTATTTCGCTGTTCAAAACTTCAACATTTCAAATTCCTAACGAGACAAACATTTGCGGAGCTAACTGAATGAGTAACTACAT